>JAWQFJ010032766.1:20000-55273 GCA_034096865.1 Theodoxus fluviatilis
ATACTTCTCGTATAGAATTTAGCAATTCAGTTAACCGAAGAAGTGAATTCAAATTTGCAGCTGGCGTAGTAGTGTAAAATAATCAACTGCATTGATGATCTGAAAAACGGGCACGCATGATATAATATATATGCAGTTCTAAAATACGATTTACCGAGCATGACACACTCATAGCCACATACATTTACTTGCAAATTAATTGAATACGCAGTACTAACCTTCACTGGTAAGGACAACACTTTTGAAAGCTACTTTAAGTACTTGTCAACTTGGTGATTTGAATCTCACCCGCATGAATTCTCGCTCCCGGTATCTCCAGGGCAGAGTTTGTTCTAATACAAGTAATAGTGCTATAAACTCTCTGGAGTGGAGAGTGAGCGGGGAGCTATATATGGTGGAACGCGCGTCTTTAGTGCAGAGCGTTATCAAGCCGGGCAAAACGATAGATTAAATTATTTCTGTACTGCTGCTAAAATTGACAACACTAAAACGATTTGTTTACACGTGAATTACCCTAAACTTATTTATTATTCCACCATGAAGTTGTTTATTGAATTATATATACTTTTTCGTGTTCTCGAACTCAGACGAGTGTCCAGTTTTCTAGTGAATAAGACGTGAAGTGGATACCAATTCAAATTAAACAGATTAAACACAGAACAGTCACAACTGCAGAGGCGTACATATATATATACGTCTTGTCATGACTGTAGGGTCGATCTCTCGCAGACTCCCGCTCATCACACAATAATTAATATATTATAACCCCCACCGAAATCATTCGTGTAGCTTAGCCTTCTGTATGCAATAATGCATATCCGTTGCTTTACTCTTTAACCCTGTAGCTATAGCCATAGTCTAAGTCCGCGTTGTGAACAGCTGAAGGAATGAAAGAACGCCGAAAACGCTCTGTTAGGCACGGAGGCATGAGGCGGAGCTCCTAATTGCGATCTATCATAATAAAAACTCACCTGCTGTTCCGTGTAATGAGCAGGGAGTGGATCCGGATTCATTTCTATAGGTCCATTGCTACCAACGAAATGCTTTGAACATATGAACTGTCTCCATCGTGCCTAGGAGCTGCTTGGCTTTACTTTGAAGCGTAGTCGCCCGCACAAATGCACCCATCGATTGAATTTCTCCGATTCAACAAGTGGGTCGGGCACCGTTATAAATAATACTCCTTTCATGTGGTCTTTGTGCTTGTATCTTGATTCGCTGTTGCATTTTCCCTAGGAGCAGTGTCGAACCATCTTGCAGCACAGCAATGGGAACGCACGCTAAGGGATGTCCCCGGATGTTGGTAGACGTCACTCGCTTATCTATTTTTAGATCGCGCCGTTCGCGGCTTTTCCTGCAGACGCTACGCCATGCACACACTCACACACACACACACACACACACACACAGAGAGAGAGAGAGAGAGAGAGAGAGAGAGAGAGAGAGAGAGACAGACAGACAGACAGGCAGGCAGGCAGACAGGCATACAGAAAGACAGACAGACAGACAGACAAACAGATAGACAAACAGACAGACAGACAGACAGACAGACAGACAGACAAATGGACACACGCACGCACGCATGCACACACACACACACACACACACACACACACACACACACAAACACACACACACGTATACATATATACACACGCGCAGATACAGGGAGGGGGAGGAGGGGTTGTTGATAGTGGCGACTGCGAAGAAACTACCACCACTCTCGAAGCTTAGTCTGTGTCTGAGCTGGCATTTGTTGTCAAATTGCGAGGAAGATTACATCGCCCACTTCTGGTTTCATCACTGACTGAATTTCAAAACACAACCCACTTTACCTCGACAAATGTTTATTGATACATCTTCAAACAGACATAGCATTCGCCGATCAATGGCATTCATAGTACTTTCGGATCATGTCTACGTCGATATTGCTGAGCCCAGTGCGCTGACCAATGGTCACTCCGTGCTGTGTGGGCGTGATTGTGGGCTTGCTGCGGTCAATGGCAAAGGAGAAGGCGCCGTAATGCATCACAGAGCCGTAGTTGTAGTGCTCACCCAGGGTGTCGGTTATTGCTGTGGTGAACTTGTCAAAGTTGTGCTCGAGACCTGCAAGATCAAGAACAATGTCAGAAAGGACATTTGGCTGCTTGGGGCCGCCCCTGACTGAGATGGCTGGAGTTTAACGGCCTATCACCATTTATAGGCTATGTAGGCCCATTGGTCACGATGAATCATTAGAGCTGCTTATAATAAGGCAAAGTCAAGTCTCCATGTCCCTAGTTATTTGCCTCTCACGAAACGCGTAGGGAGACGCTGTGGGTCTATTCTTACCCCCAACCTACAGGAGGCCGCTTCTGGCTGAGCTACTGGAGTAGGCCCCGATAGCCCAGCACCCAGGGATTCCAGCTGATGAGGGGACATCCAGCGGCTCCGTCCGTATGTTGCTCTTTCATATTTTCACTATGAATATTGACAAAACATACGTCCACTTTGTCTATTTTTCAGATGTTCTTGCAGAGAGTTTTAGCATCCTTGCACTAAGAATACTATTCACAAAGAATGGTTAGATCCATACAAACCAGCAAATTAATTGTCAATGAATGATATAGTCATACTACGCATTCAATTGGAAAGGATGGCTTGGTCATCCCAACAGAGGAAGACAATGTCGTGCATGACGAACAGACGTATGCTTGGTACTGCTAAGACTTTTTTCTTCTCTAAAATCGAACCGAATGCGCAAATGAATGTTCATGCATGAACACTTACAATTTACATTAGTGAAGAAAATGAGAGGAATAGGACAGGGCTGCATGTGGCAGAAGACAATGTGCAGCTCACCTTTCTCGATGTTGCTCCAGTTGATGGTGACGTAGGTGTCCCTGTCAGGCCTGCTTTGCTCGTGCCGGAAACCCAGGGCGTGGAGGATTTCGTGCACGACCGTGCCCTTGCCCAGACAGCCTCTGCCCAGTGTCACTCCAACGGCACCAGTGTGTCTTCCAATGGGAGTGTGGCACCTGGGCAGAATTTCAACACGTAAGGGTGCGTGACATCATATCGCAACTTTT
Source organism: Theodoxus fluviatilis (assembly GCA_034096865.1). Classification (NCBI taxonomy): domain Eukaryota; kingdom Metazoa; phylum Mollusca; class Gastropoda; order Cycloneritida; family Neritidae; genus Theodoxus; species Theodoxus fluviatilis. The sequence goes on from JAWQFJ010032766.1 coordinate 23,069, forward strand.
TTCCCGTGGAAAGGTACTCGAACCAAACCTTACTCCCTGATCATCGGTCGACGCTAATCATCATTCCAATAACATCCCAACTCTATTTTAGTATCCCGTACAATCAGGTTGCTAATAAAAGTTCCCAGATTCATTTTCACATGCTTAGCTTTCACAGAATTGTCAGAATATCGCAAACAGAATATTTCGTCGAGACGGGTTTGTGTACAATATATTACTATTATGCATCTTTAGCAAGTGGGTTGCCTGCAAATGTACCGAATATCATTAATCATGGTAAACGTAGAATATTATTGACGGCCTACGAGTTTCACCACACTGGTTGGGAGTTTGCTGTTTCTAACGAGACGTTTCTGCAATACATTGGAGGTTATAGTTTGTCTGTGAAAACTTGTGATTTAGAAAGGGCGTGGAGAGGGGTGGGGATAAATCGAGAGGTACGGAAGGAAGCAGAGGAGAGCGGATAGGAGTAGGTATGTCGAAGAAAGTCAGGAAAAAAACTAAACGATGGATGAGCAGAGAAAAGAGGACATTTATCATTTCTGTCATATATATCTGTATCTATAATCCTCATTTTCAATAATGCTCACCCTGTGCCCGTGATAAACCTGATGTAGGCACTCTCTCCATTGCGAGGGTGAAAGGAGATGCACTTGTGTCCATTGACGGCTGTCTTGCTCTCAATTTCAGCCATGGCGGACTTCAGAATGCTCTGGTCCGAGGAATCTGAATATCACCCATATGACATTTTCATCAAGAGTTCACTCTGTTTGTGCCCACCCATCATTTTCTATAAACATTGTGATAAAGTGATGTGCGCTTTGCCAAGACTTGGCGTAAAAGAGATTTTCTCCGCCACTATTGAAAATAATCTGCAAAGAACAGCACAAGCAAATTGACTCGTGCAGTGCACAGTCTTACGTTAGAAGTGAGAGACGCAGTTTGTGGTATTTGGTTGGTAAGTTGGTTGGTTGACCGAAATCAGTTTAGAAGTCTGGGTACAATAAAAAACATTTTCATTCAGATCATCGAATCGTGAAATTTACATAATTTATTTGTGTTTTCTGCTGAACTGTACTTTGTGTGCGAGAGAGAGGCTCAGGGGACGCTACTCACGGAAGACATTGGTGTCTATTTCGTAGGGAACTTGGCCGCTTGGCCATCTGACGTTGCGGTCCCGCATAGCCAGGCGATCCTGTTTACAGACAGTTAAAGTGCTTATGGCTGGTGGGAGGCCAGAGCAAAAGAACTTCAACTAGAACTTCTTCTTCTTCTTCTTTCCGTTCCTGCCCACGATCATCAATAGTGATTACTTTGGCACGTGAATTTTTTACAGGTTGGGGAGTCTGGGGAGGTGGGGGGGAAGAGTCACAGTGGTCCCGTCCTGGCGGGAGGCACGCGACACGAACGTGTCGACAGTGCTGGCCTCAACCACGGCTGGAGGTAAGGCATTCCAGTCCCTTATTGTTCTCGGGAGGAAGGCTGCACTCCGGTACTGCGTTCGGCAGGTGATGAGGCTGAACTGCTGGCTATGACATCGTCGCTGGCGTGGGGGGGGGGGGGGAACCAGCTTTGACTTGATGCCAGGACAATGGACGATGCTGTGTTTGATCTTATACAGCATCGACAGGCGAGCAAGCTTCCTGCGTTCCTCCAGCGACTGCCACCCAAGGGAGTCCAGCATCTGGCTGATACTTGAAGTGTTATGGTAGCGATTGCAGACGAAACGGGCAGCACGTCTCTGGACAGCCTCGACCTTGTCAATGTGCTTCTAGGAAAACTTTATCGTTTACAGAAATCATTTACAATCAAGCGCCAATTATTAGCTTGATTTCATGTAGAAAAGTCAATGCCGCTTGTAAAACCAACAAACAAATGCAATTTAGTATTTGTTTTGCAGGATGTGCGTAACAAGAGGCTCGCCAATCAAAATGTTCACATGAACGTGGTTTTGTCGTTGTGGGCGCGCACGTGAGTGTGCATATAACATTAACAGGGATGGAGATCTGAGTATGAGAGGATAAGATGATGTACAAACCATTGATGACATTTGTTGCGATAAAATTTTAGATACACAAAATGACAAAAGTCAAGTGCATAGGTTTGCTCTTGTATAATATTTACCAGTGGGTTTTCTCCTGGCCGTAGTTCGATATCGCCCTCAAACATACCTGAAATCGCATGAATGCGTCACTCTGAAAATTTGCATGGTCCAGTTTTATTTATACATGAGCATAAATGTGTGAGTTACATCATTGTTAGTTCCGAATGTTCAAAGCAATATTTTATTTTATTGCAGTTGTCATATATATGTATCGTCCTCTATTTTTATGGTGCAAGTCATGTCGACAAATTATATACTAAGGCAAGTTAATTACTGCAAAATCCACGAAAGTATTCCATTTCATTACATAAAATGTCATCCCCCTGAGAGACAATATAGAACTTAGTTTATTCTTGTATTGTCTCGATGATAGGATAAACACAGATACATTTTACTCACCAGGAACCTCTTCTGGAAACTGCTCATCGAAGGCTGAAAAATCCATTGAAACACAGGAGAAGGTGCATCCATGAACGCGTAATCAAGCACTGGTATTCCCTCAAAGCAATTGCTACTTGATTGCTGGAGAAATGTTTTAAGTCATGTTCCACACACGTCCCCTGGAGCAGTTAAAGTCGCAAAGAACTTTATATTTTCTCCTTGTTCCGTATCACCAGTCCTTTTGTTCAAACATTTACCTTTCAGCATGTAATGTCTTTTAATATGCCTCAGCGGAATGACCTAGCTCACGTTGATACCAGAAATATGTTTACTTTGAATTCAATTTACACCACTCGATGTAGGAAACAAATCAATCATTCAAACAATCAATCAGCCAGCCAGTCAGCCAGCTAGTCAGCCAGCCAGTCAGCCAGGCAGTCAGCCAGTCAGTCAGCCAGCCAGTCAGCCAGCCAGTCAGCCAGCCAGCCAGTCAGTCAGCCAGCCAGTCAGCCAGGCAGTCAGCCAGTCAGTCAGTCAGCCAGCCAGTCAGCCAGCCAGTCAGCCAGCCAGTCAGCCAGCCAGTCAGCGACCCATCGGTCGGTAGGACGGCGAATCTATTACTCAATCACTCTATCGATTACTCACATTTCATGCGACAACTTTCGAAGAAACAGCTCCAAGCGGTCGGAGAATAAAAGGCAAACGCAACAGAATGTGAATCTGTGGTAAACTACCACTTGGAATTCTTGAATGTTTTAGGAAATTTTCACAGTTCACTTAATGCATCAAAAGCAAAATTTCGGCTTTTTTAGTCATTAGATTGATGAATCAGATATGTAAGATGTCTAGCCACATATAAAGTATAGAATGCGGTTTTTTAAGTCAATCATTTGTAGGAGGTTTTTGAAGAATTTCTTTTTGAAGTGCCTGAGTAGATCAATCATAGTGAAGATCATGCAGGGCAGCGAGGTTTGCATGCTATAAGACTTTATTTCGTTGTTGCAAATCCGTAGCATTTTGGACCTGCATGCTTTGCAGATATTTAGATTGCCTATGTCGGAAACTACGGGATTTGCATGATTTGTAAGGACGGCTCGAAGAACATAATATATCACGATATAAATGCATCTATATCATACACAATTTAACGTGAAGGCATAAACGGATAAGGACAGAACGAAAGATAGTTTTGTTCAAGTATGTGACAATTATCAAAAAGAATGTTGAAAAGTAACGTACCTTGATCAACAGGGGCCTGAAATTGTAATATAAATTCAAAATCAATAAGCGCGACATAGCCACGACTTCAATGTAAACTTAACCGGCGGAAGTCTCAAGCTCTGAAGGAGAAGGACTTTGAGATTAAGGCCCAAGTCACGAGTTTTGTCGATTATACTTTTTTAATGCGTCTATCTACTACAGACCGGTTCAAACTGGTATCCAGTGGGCTGTCGTTCTCCGATAGTCTGGCTGCAAGCAGAAATACTATTGGTGCAATGCGAACATGATTGTGTCTCTGCCAGTACACAGACAAGATCATGGTTCTATTTACGCTGTGAATGGCGTTCTAAAAGAACCTTGTTCCATCACACCTGAAATTAATGTTCGACAAGTAACAATTATAAATAAGATAGAACATATCTTGTATTTCGATTTCTTTGGCTCTTTGTTTGGCCAATAACGGCACAGAAGCGTGCAAGTAAGTTTCTTCCTCAATGATATAATCAAAATTATTCTTAAAACAGAAAGGAAAAATCTTGTTTGCGAGCGCTAAGACAAATGTCGGGAGGGCTATGGGGGTGGGGTGGGGAAACTGATCTCTACATTTTCAAATATAAGGCGATTACGTAGGCTTTGAGTGAACCAAACTTCAATGATCTCACTGGCCTGTGAACTAAACACCTACTCACTTCAGTCTCAGGAAGCCCTGCGAAAGCTACGCGTGAGTGACTGGTCCTTTTTCTTGTTGAGTGCAATGTGAGCATTTCTTTATCACACCATTTCCCGTTTTGAAAAGTAAATAAAGAGAGAAAACAAATGAAGTCGACTACCACCCGACTTACCTGCCCCAGGGGCACTGCCCAAACTGCCTCCAACGCCAGCACCACCCACACTCTGCCCCAGACCATGATGAAGGGATGGCAAGCACAACGTACAGCCTCTGTTCCTTTTCCCCTTTCCTAAAGTTCTGCCAAGTGAGCTCGCGTCTTATGTAGCCTGCCTCTTCTCCATATTCCTGTTAGGACGCCCCCTCTTGCCTGCTTGTCCCTCCCTTTTGCACACCACCCTCTGCCTATGTTTCTCGCCTTTCTTGCTCAGACGCTCCCTTCTGCCCTCCCTATTCCCAACCCCGAACTCTGTTCTCCATGTCGCCCTGACATTTGCGGTGTCATTGTCAGAAGTGTGGCGAATCGTCTTGTCGAAGACCATCTGTGGCGAATGTCCATAGACAAGTCTATAGACGTCTGCTTGCAGCACCGGTGTGAAAGTCCTTTGGGTTTTTCGTTATCTCCACGGGGTGCAGGCAAGATTTGCTCATCCTGCTTGAAAACGTAAAGTTAGCATCAGCATTGAAAGTATTTTAAACGTTAAAACCATGGTTTTATTAGTTTTCTGTTGCATTTTTACGTTGCGGCTTCCCTAATCAGAATGCATCGTAGGGTTTGTTGCTAATTTGTGTTGCTCAATTGGTATTTAATTTCTTTCTCTTTTTGTTTTCTTTTTTCGTGGTGGCGAATTTGCTTTTGCTGCTGTTGTTGTTGTTGTTGCTGTCGTCGCCGTTGCTTCCTAAGCCACATTAAAAAATCCTTAAACGATATCGCATTGTACACTGGATAATTGGAATTCTTATAATGCATTGTCTAAAACACCAAGCCGTGTGTCTTCTGAGCCGCTGTTGAATAAATATGATATGAAACGTATCATTCCGAGGCTTCGTGTGGTACTCCGCATGCAGTGTCTGCAGGCAGGTCGGCCTTCCCAAGAGATCGAGTACAAAGTTCTTGAGGGCATCCTACCGGATTTGGCTAAAGAGAAACTTGGAAGAAGGCGGTGCATCAGAGGGCAACCAGGGGACAGTCCACGCAGTGAAAGGGGCATGCTAGGTGAAGAGGCTTCCTTCTTTCTATATTCTGCGCTAAGGCAAGGCAGACCATCGCACGGTGTGCCTGACGACTTACGGGCACCTGAAACTATGACCCAGGTGTGCCCCCCCCCCCCCCCCCGAGAGTGTCAGGAGGACAGGGCCGAAACATTTGATGACGGGGGGCTCTTCCTCTGAGGACGGTCAGTCGTCTCGCTTCTCATGAAGTTTCTTGTCCGCCTGTAATTTCGATTAATCAGCCTTTATTGTTATGAAACAAGATTTGATGACTTTTTCATTTATTTACTGTTTATAAAATTATCTTTCACATCAATTTTATTTCTCCGACCCTCCATCTTGCGCTACAACCATGCAGTCCGTGTTAATATAGCAGTTTCACTGTCGCGCTGGCCAAAATGTATACTCTTTTCCACGTTCGTTAATGAAATGCTGTGCTAACTCATGCTAAATGCAAATGTTTATGAAGTGTCTGTGTTATTAATACCCCTTTTCCAGTTCATTATCGTCTGGTTGCTGAGTGGATTTCTTTGGGGTGTCATGTAAAAACGAAAGTAATTCAAAATGCTATAAAAGTTGTATACTTTTCTGTCAGTAGAATGCAGAAAAGTCGTAATATTAAATGAATTTCACGCGGCTGATAAATCATTTGGCGTAATAAAATAATGTCAGCATAAATGAAGGGTGCATCTTAAAGCGAGGCGAGAATAATACTTTAGATGTCAAAATATTTGCCTCTGATGTATATACATAAAAGGAAGGTGTGATGAGGTTTACTGAAAATTAACCAAAACACATCCCAGAAACTATAATTTTCAAACATTTATGCTTTGAATATATTGTCTCTTTAGCAACGCAACTCCATTGGATTGCAAACCAAAAGTATAGAAATATCCAAAGGTAATTTCAATCCTCTGTAATCTGTATCGTGTACAGAGTGGTAAGGTTTGGAAAGAATTTGCAACTCTCAGTGATTTCAACATTCATTCATGCACAAAACGTAGAACATTTCTGAAGAATCTCTCACTGGCTTCACTTTGGCCTGTTGTATTGTCATTTAGAAAGGCATGTGTTTGATTCTAAATACATGCAATATCGAGCCGAGATTTACTAGTGAACCGCTGTTAGACCTAACATTGCTGAACACGCCGATTAAGAAAAGTACTCATGCAAGATGCGCCATTAAAGTGTTGACTTAGAGCGTGCACAGAGGTTATCTCATTTTAAAGAACAAAAATAATCTACCTGAACCTATGATCCACTGACGTGCACATGCCTTCATAGACAGCCACGCTGTGGTCATCCACTCCTTTCGATCTGTAAACATCGAGACTATAGGCTTGTTCAGGAGGCGCAGTGATTCAAAGCGCTGCTCAGCGCTGCATGTGATTCACTCCTGAACGGCAATTTTGGGGCGTGATTCACTCAGCGCTGAGCAGCGCTGTGAATCACCAATCCAAGATGATGCAGACGATTTTGCATCATTTCAAAATGGCGTGTTCGATCCCGCACTGGCCGTCGATGAGTAAAATAACCCTCAGAAACATCATTTTGGGACTGGAACGGGCTTTATTTGCCCCAAGCGCCCTGTATGCGCGAGTAATGGCAAGTAAGGATGACACAGTAGTGGACTTTATTCATGCATAATACATTTAAACGTGCATAAACGATGTCTTTGGCAAAGAAAACACTTCCTTAGCGTCTATCAACACAACATGGGGCGCAGAAGATTTACCTCCCCTTTAACAAGTGAAGCGCTGCGCAAAATCTGAGGCGTTCGGGAGTGGCAAAGAGCGCTCAATTGCCAACATGAAGCGCTCATGCAGCGCTAAGTACTCGTGAACAAGCCTTTTGTATTGAAGTGTACGTGTACTCTCCTTAGATCGCTCTGATGTTGAGTCATTGTGCATGAAACTTGTTTTTCCTTTATAGAGACTTTGGGATCTTTTATTTCTAACCATCAGAACTACCTTTTCCATTTTATGTAAAATTCACATTCAACGTATAACTAATAGTTCATTGAAATAACGAGTATTACTGCCACAAAAACCAAAAGGATTTTCTTATGAAGAAGAGTAAAGCGTCTTTTTGTCGGCTTGCCTGCCTGCCTGCCTGCCTGCCTGCCTGCCGGCCGACCCGCCTGCCCTACCACCCTACCGGCCGGCCGGAGGTCTGCCTGTCTGTGTGTTGGTCCACCCATGCTGTCATTCGTTCGTCTCTCTCCCTCTTTCTCTCTGTCATTCTTAGCGTAAGCTGTTATCTGTGACTTGAAAAACAAAGTCGTTTACACTTCGATTTTGAGCAAATAAATGTCTCAGGTGGTCTATGATAAACCTTAACATACTGACCGTGTGTACTAATGGCTGACATCTAGAACTATGCCATCGTAGATAGTGAAGAACAAGTTTCTCATGCTGTGTGTTCGTGATCAAACGAAACGAAGGCGTGGGAAAATGAACAAAGGTTCCGACAGCTGTTAAAGCTGCAAACTGTAGACGCTACAGCCCATCGCCCTGCCGATTTGGCCCAGCATTACTTTTCTTCTCTTTTTTTTCGAGAAATGCTGAGAAATTGCCAGAACATGCACATATTTTGGATGGCACATTGCTGCAAGCACGTGTGCCAACAGTGACAGACAATGTGTTGTTCTTCCGAAAATAGTTTATTAATCACTTGCAAGAACATAATATATTGACTTTTGTCACTGCGATTCACAAGAACCTGGTTTTACTCTTGAGTAGGCAGACATACTTGGCGTGCAGGACTTTGCTCCAGGGTGCAACTTTGGGGTTCGCTCAGGGCTTTGGGCGGATGATGATGGGCAAACGAAGGAATGGTTTGGGAAAACATTAGATAGTTGGAGAGTAGTATACGATGATTATGCCTCATTCATTCTATGCTGCGTTCAAATAAAAGAAACTGAGTAGAAATGATAATAATGGGTCAGACGAGAACTTTCTGGTTTTTGTCCTTAGCTTCTTAACCAGAGAGACACTCATCCACTGGACGTCTCATTTTAAAAGGCATGCCTTCTGCAGAGAATGGTTTTATTTTCTTTTACATCTCTCCCATCGCTCAGGCTATTACTTTTGCAAATTGATTATGAATACCTCATCATACTCCAAACGTGTATTCTTGCACATTTCAAAACTAGCCAAAGACACGCGGGAAGGAACAAGACCAAACAGCCGAACTTACGGAGGGATTTTCTCCTGGCCTCAGTTCAATGTCTCCCTCAAACATTCCAGGCACCTCTTCCGGAAAGTTTTCATCGAACCCTGAAGAAAAAGGCAGAGACAGTTTTCGCCCATATTCTTGTAAATTGGTGCTCGCGTGAAAGTATCTCATGTCGCGCATTGGCTGGATAGCGCGCATGCGCACAGAATTGTAACGACATTCACCCTAATGTTAATTGTGAAGATATGACGGAGACGAAAACATTACATATTGCAAACTGAAACGAGTATGCAGCATTTTTATTTGTGATTGCTAATACCACATAACAGAATAATGCGCAGTTGTAAAAGCGTGTTTGCCACAAGTGAGTTATTTTTTCGTGCTGAAGCCAGTGAAGGCTTACTGTTTCGATGCACTGACATTTTTTGGTAATGTGGTTGATATCAACCTATGTGGTAATTTCTCATTTGTTGAATAGTTTTATACTTACAAATATCATTCTACGGATAACGTTTTACACTGCATACCTCATCCTATGATATCTCTACTAACAGATTAAATTCACTGTTGTTGACATTAGTGAACTACTCTTCAATTAAGTAATTAGTTGCTCTCGAAACAGTAGGCCTACTTAAATCTGACCAAAAAAACTGCAAGGAGGTATGCAAAGCGGGATGAGCCTAATAATTTCTTAACATGAAGGGATCCGGACATCATTGGCCCTTCTCAAAATAAATTATCAACAAGAGAGATTGGGGATATAGAAAATAATGATAAACACAGGCGTGCAGACAAGCAGATTGGCCTTGAGACGAACATTTTCTCCGCAAAAGAAATATCCCGTCATAGAAATTACGAAATATTACCTTTCTACTCATTCTGATCCATTTCTTTAACTTCTGCATGGATTAGATTATTCTCCCGAGAAGCTCGGGATTGTGTGCGTATAATTGTCTTTTTACCCTTCAGAAATGGTTCCCATATCAATACATACGAATAGCTATCACATTAATTGCATTAATGGGGTTATGAGAAATGAAGTTACACATTCATATACACACTTACGCCAACAAACGCACGCACACACACACACACACACGCACACACACACACACACACACACACACACACACACACACACACACTCGTGCGCGCGGGGCCGCTATTGCGGGATTTTTTTGGTCAAAGGTTCTTCAGGCCATTTTGATTATTTTGTCCTAAAACGCCTAAAAAACCATAAAATAGTTGTTACTTTTTTCGGGTTTTACCGATAGCGCTCAGCCTAGGCCGCACCCGCCACCCCGCCTGACTGACTTAGCCTGTCCGGGGAGTTTCACCTAATCCCGGACGCGTTACTTTTTGTCACGTTTGTGTCCAACATCAGCGTCGGGCCCTGGAGTTAGGGCGTAGGGACCACCCGTTGAGAGTCAAACGTGGGATGGAGTTAGAATATAAAGCTTCACCCGTTATTGATCAAAACCGAAAAAAAAATATTTTTCCCCAAAAAGGTAACAAATATTTTATGGTTTTTTTTGGCGTTTTAAGACAAAAAAATCAAAACGGCCTTAAGAACTTTTGTTATAAAACAAATCCCGCAATAGCGGCCCTCCGCAATAGCGGCCCCTACCCGAAGAAAGTCAGGAAAAAACGAAACTTTTAACCTCACAGACTGATTTCCTCTAAATCTGTCACTTAAATAAGCGTGAAAACGTGTCCTTCATGCAGAACTTGTGTCTGACATCCATTTGTTTTAATTGGTGATGTTGTGAACCGGCGTTCCATCGACAAGTTTCCAGGGTGGACGCAGGGAAGACACTCTGAACGAGATATACATACGCCCGTGGTACAGTAGGTTGTTCACGGCCTCCGCGTATTTTTCATCAAACTTGTAGTTTTACTGAAACCACTTATTCACGCCGGCATAAGAGTGAGTCACAAGTAGCGAAACAGAAAATTTATCTCGAGATGAAAGTCGTGATAACTACGCTCATGAGTGAGGAGAAAAATATAACACATGTGTACCTATTGGGACTTCTACAATTCACCTGTTTCTTTTATGAATCGTTTTCCTTAGCCCTCGTAGAAGGGATTTGGCTCTGTCTTGTACACTGTACCAATATGACTCTCACGATACGAATAATCACAACAACAGTATAGAGAGGAAAACGAGCAAACAAGCAGACTAAAGTGGGATCCGGTCAGCTGTGCAAGTTTGAATGTTTATATCGACTTTACACTCCAGAAAATGTATAATAAATTGTTTCAAGTCAAAAAAGCATAGAACTTGTGTCAGTATACGAGAACACAGAATGGGTTTTACGGCCTTTAGCAAAGCCCTAATAGAAGAAGCACACGGTTGGAGGAATGATTGTGACAGTTGCAGCGCTCTCCCGTCTTTTAGCCCCGCATAAATGAAATGTTTTGTTGCTTTAACGTCTTCTTCCAGCGCCACTGAATATCGCATGCTGCCTCTCGTAATATGGACGTGTTAGTTGAAGTCCCTGAATCTCCGTTATCATGGCATCCACCTTAAAAGAAATGTAACGCAGTTTCTTTCGCTGTCAGTGCCACATTAGTTTTTGACATTGTATACATCAACATTTTGTTCTGTAGCATGGAAGAAAAGAGAGATACTGTGAGTCATAGACTTCTTGCAGAGACTTAAGTCACTCCTAAACAATGCCTCCTCGTGGATGGATGGATGGATGGATGGATGGATGGATGGATGGATGGATGGATGGATGGATGGATGGATGGATGGATGTGTGGGTGGGTGGATGGATGGGTGGGTGGGTGGATGGATGGATGGACAGACGGACGGACAGACGAACGGATAGACGGACGGACAGACGGATGGATGGTGTTTACGGCCTATGAGCCTTTGTAGGCTATGTAAGAGCATTGAGCACGAAAATCACTGGAATAGTTTACAGTAAGCGCAAATCAAGTCACGATGTCCCTAGTTTCTCGCTTCTTACGAATCGCGAAGGGAGACGCGGTGGGTCCATTCTGACCCCCAACCCACAGGGGCGCCTCCCCGTGACACGCTTGAGTGATGATGGCCGTCAGCTCGAGTGCTACTGGAGGAAGACCCCAAAGCTCAAGGACCACGCATTCCAGTTGAAGAGGAAAGCACCGAGCAGCAGTCACCACCATCACCCCACCACCCCACCACCACCCCACCACCACCCCACCACCACCACCATCACCACCATCACCACCATCACGACCACCACCACCACCACCACCACCACCACCACCACCACCACCACCATCACCCCACCACCACAACCATCACCACCATCACCACCACCACCACCACCATCACCACCACCACCACCACCCCACCACCACCACCACCACCACCCACCACCACCACCCCACCACCACCACCACCACCACCCCACCACCACCACCACCACCACCCCACCACCACCACTCCACCACCACCACCACCACCACCCCACCACCACCACCCCACCACAACAACCACCACCACAACCACCACCACCACCACCACCACCACCCCACCACCACCACCCCCCCACCACCACCACCACCACCACCACCACCACAAAATGAGACAAGTGTCACCTTCTGTACGTTCTGAACTATAAGTCTTGCCTTGGGCAAAGACTGTTGTTATTTGTTGACTCCAGCCAAAAACCAAGGCTACAGCAAAATGTTGTTATGTTGTACTGCTATGTGGGGACTATCTTCTGCCGTGGTAAGCTCCTTACATAAAGGTAAAGGTAAAGGTGTGGTTTTTTATAGCGACTTACACCCTTTGTCTGGGTCTCAAACCGCTTACACTTTACCCCCTGATCACTGGGCATCTTCATCAATCCTCACTGGTACCTCACAACAAACATAGGGACAGACATTTAGGACGCACACAGTCAGGTACCAGCACCAACTCCGCTCCCTGGGGAGTATTCCAACCCGATGCTGGCGCTTGGCCGCATACAAGGGTTAGTCGCACAACGTTTTTGCCAATATTGCCCTCACAGGTACCCGGTTTTACTCCTGGGTGGGGAGAAACAATGCGAGTTAAGCATCTTGCTCAAGGATGCAACTCTGGAAACCGCGCAGCTTCGAACGCCGTACCCACTGGCCGCAAGCGACTGTAGGTCCAGCGCGCTAACCACTCGGCCACATAACAACTGGCATTCTCTGGAGACAGAGATCAAATCCCCTGAAGACGGAGTGTGGCTGCCTATATGGCGGGGGGTTCAAAAACAGTCACACATGCAATCATCTCATCCACTTGGGTGATCCTGGGAGTGTTTAGCCCAGGTATGCAACAACAACAACAACTATACTTACAGTCGTCAAATGGGGACATTTCTCTTTCCAATGATACAAAAAAGCTTGACAAGAGGAGGAACTGTGGCAAAGCTATGTGCTTGTAAAGATTGGTACCCACTTTTATGACAATCTAAGAAAAGGGGTTTTAACATTTAGACAAACCGACGAGACGATAAACAGATATAGACTATAGATGCATGCGTCAATGGGCAGCATAACTATTCATTGTTTAAAATGTGGGCACACCATATCCCAGTTATACTAAATGAGGAATTGCTTTTTTAAACCACGATATCAGTTTCACATGCATGCACGCACACACACACACACACACACACACACACACACACATACACACACATACACACACACATAGGGGGGGGGAGAGAGAGAGAGAGAGAGAGAGAGAGAGAGAGAGAGAGAGAGAGAGAGAGATTTGAAGGGAGGGAGAGAGAGAGGAAGGGAGGGAGATAGACAGACAGACAGACAGACATACACAGAGACAGACAGACAGGCAGGCAGGCAGACAGAAAGACAGACAGACAAACAGACAGACAGACAGACAGACAGACAGACAGACAGACAGACAGACAGACAGACAGACGGACAGACAGACAGACAAATGGATACTCGCACGCACGCATGCACACACACACACACACACACACACACACACACACACACACACGTATACACATATACACACGCGCAGACACAGGGAGGGGGAGGAGGGGTTGTTGATAGTGGCGACTGCGAAGAAACTACCACCACTCTCGAAGCTTAGTCTGGGTCTGAGCTGGAATTTGTTGTCAAATTGCGAGGAAGATTACATCGCCCACTTATGGTTTCATGCACTAACTGAAATTCAAAACACAACCCACTTTACCTCGACAAATGTTTATTGATACATCTTCAAGCAGACATAGCATTCTCCAATCAATGGCATTCATAGTACTTTCGGATCATGTCTACGTCGATATTGCTGAGCCCAGTGCGCTGACCCATGGTCACTCCGTGCTGTGTGGGCGTGATGGTGGGCTTGCTGCGGTCAATGGCAAAGGAGTAGGCGCCGTAGTGCATCACAGACCCGTAGTCGTAGTGCTCACCCAGGGTGTCGGTGGTTGCTGTGGTGTACTTGTTAAAGTTGTGCTCGCGACCTGCAAGATCAAGAACGATGTCAGAAAGGACATTTGGCTGCTTGGGGCCGCCCCTGACTGAGATGGCTGGAGTTTTACGGCCTATCAGCATTTATAGGCTATGTATGCCCATTGGTCACGATGAATCATTAGAGCTGCTTATAATAAGGCAAAGTCAAGTCTCCATGGCCCTAGTTATTTGCCTCTCACGAAACGCGTAGGGAGACGCTGTGGGTCTATTCTTACCCCCAACCTACAGGAGGCCGCTTCTGGCTGAGCTACTGGAGTAGGCCCCGATAGCCCAGCACCCAGGGATTCCAGCTGATGAGGGGACATCCAGCGGCTCCGTCCGTATGTTGCCCTTTCATATTTTCACTATGAATATTGAAAAAACATACGTCCACTTTGACTATTTTTCAGATGTTCTTGCAGAGAGTTTTAGCATCCTTGCACTAAGAATACTATTCACAAAGATTGGTTAGATCCATACATACCAGCAAATTAATTGTCAATGAATGATATATTCATACTACACATTCAATTGGAAAGGATGGCTTGGTCATCCCAACAGAGGAAGACAATGTCGTGCATGACAAACAGATACATGCTTGGTACTGCTAAGTGTTTTTTCTTCTCTATAAACGAACCTAATGCGCAAATGAATTTACTTGCATGAACACTTACAATTTACATTACTGAAGAAAATGAGAGGAATAGAACAGGGCGGCATGCGGCAGAGGACAATGTGCAGCTCACCTTTCTGGATGTTGCTCCAGTTGATGGTTACGTAGCTGTCCCTGTCAGGCCTGCTTTGCTCGTGCCAGAAACCCAGGGCGTGGAGGATTTCGTGCACAATCGTGCCCTTGCCCAGACAGCCTCTGCCTAGTGTCACTCCAACGGCACCAGTGTGGTGTTTTCCAATGGGAGTGTGGCACCTGGACAGAATTTCAACACGTAAGGGTGCGTGACATCATATTGCAACTTTCTTCCCGTGGAAAGGTACTCGAAGCAAACCTTACTTCCTGATCATCAGTCGACACTAATCATCATTCCAATAACATCCCAACTCTATTTTAGTATCCCATGCAATCAGGTTGCTAATAAAAGTTCCCAGATTCATTTTCACAACCTTACCTCTGACAGAATTGTCAGAATAATGCAAACAGAATATTTCGTCGAGACGGGTTTGTGTACAATATATTACGATTATGCATCTTTAGCTAGTGGGTTGTCTGCAAATGTACCGAATATCATTAATCATGGTAAACGAAGAATATTATTGACGGCCTACGAGTTTCACCACACTGGTTGGGAGTTTGCTGTTTCTAACGAGACGTTTCTGCAATACCTTGGAGGTTATAGTTTGTCTGTGAAAACGTGTGGGTTAGAAAGGGCGTAAAGAGGGGTGGGGATAAATCGAGAGGTACGGAAGGAAGCAGAGGAAAGCGGAGTAGGTAAGTCGAAGAAAGTCAGGAAAAAACTAAGCGGTGGATGAGCAGAGAAAAGAGGACATTTATCATTTCTGTCATATATCTCTGTATCTCTAATCCTCATTATCAATAATGCTCACCCTGTGCCCGTGATAAACCTGATGTAGGCACTCTCTCCATTGCGAGGATGAAAGGAGATGCACTTGTGTCCATTGACGGCTGTCTTGCTCTCAATTTCAGCCATGGCGGACTTCAGAATGCTCTGGTCCGAGGAATCTGAATATCACCCATATGACATTTTCATCAAGATCTCATTTTGGTTGTGCCCACCCGTCATTTTCTATCAACATTCTGATAAAGTGATGTGCGCTTTGCCAAGACTTCATGGCGTAAAAGAGATTTTCTCCGCCACTATTGAAAATATTCTGCAAAGAACAGCACAAGCAAATTCACTCGTGCCATGCACAGTCTTACGTTAGAAGTGGAGAGACGCAGTTTTTGGTAATTGGTTGGTAAGTCGGTTGGTTGACCGAAATCCGTTTAGAAGTCTGGGTACAATAAAAACAGCTGGCGCTGAACCTCCAGGTTTTGACATATATTTTTTTTAAAGATCGGGTTCGAACCCGCAACCTCTCGAGATCGGGTTCGAACCCGCAACCTCTCGAAAAAAAAAACGTTTCAGCGCAGAATCGAACCTGGCCATGCATGACCAAGAGTCCAACGCTCTACCAGCTGAGCCATTAGAGAATTGATATGACGGAGTGTTTGTAAAGCATTTATAACGTTCTTTTCCGTAAACCCCCTTGCAAGCTATCGGCCCAGAAAACAATAGACCATATATTTTAAACATGATGGATAGGTTCAGGAAGCTCCTATTATGACATGTTTTGTTTTGCTTTGGCATGTCATAGACGCTGAATTAACACTCACACAGTCACACAGAGGAGGAGGTGTATTATAGATGTTCACCCCAGACAGGTGCATTCGTACTCATTCACGCACAATAATAATAATAATACAGACTACTTGTACGCCCATACCTTCCCTAATAGGCAAGCTCATGGCGTTTACAATGAAAAGTCTACATTCATACAAAGCATTCCAACACTCGCACACTGCACAGTTGAAACAAAAAAGGGTTAAATATAATACAACTACTTAACCTAGCAGGCAATACACAAAACACGAAACATTAAAGAGGCGCCTTGTGAAGCACCTCACTGCTCGTTAGGCACACAACGTATAGGAATGAGGGGATGTGTGTGGTACTGCTACCGTCGTTCTACAAGCAATAAAGTCTGCTACTACGGCGAAGTGGGTATAACTAATCATTGTAAGCCATTGTTTTGCTGAAAGTAGGATGAAAGTAGGAAAACATAACTCTGTTTGACTCGATGTCGATTTGGTCATTCCATCAACTGATTTTGAGGGGGAGGTTTTCGAGTTTACGACCTACATAAATCACTTTCTTTTCAAACCTCGATTCTGAAAATTTGATACATTCAATCGGACCTAACTTCCAGTAAGTGTGCAAAATGTCAAGGAAATCCGTCCAACAGTTTTTGAGATATCAGCTGTTAAGTCGGGACTGACAGGCAGATATACAAATGAAATCCACGTCACGTTATTGATGACGTCACACATTTTGCATTTCGCCATTCCGTCAATTGACACTTTAGGGAGGGGCTTTCAAGTTTACGACCTTACAAAAACCACTTTCTCTTCAAACCTCGATTCTGAAAATTTGATACATTCAATCGGACCTAACTTCCAGTACGTGTGCAAAATGTCAAGAAAATCCGTTGAGTAGTTTTTGAGATATCAGCTGTTAAGTCGGGACATATAGACAGACAGACACACATACAGACACACAGATAAAGTCTGTAGGACCTCCAGTAAACCTGGATGGATAAAGTCTGTAGGACCTGCAGTAAACCTGGAGGGATTAAAACCTTTTCATCCAGATCGTCGAATCGTGAAATTTAACATAATTTATTTGTGTGTCCTGCTGAACTGTACTTTGTGTGCGAGAGAGAGGCTCAGGGGACGATACTCACGGAAGACATTGGTGTCTATTTCGTAGGGAACTTGGCCGCTTGGCCATCTGACGATGCGGTCCTTCACAGCCAGACGATCCTGTTTACAGACAGTTGAAGTGCTTATGGCTGGTGGGAGGCCAGAGCAACAGAACTTCAAATATAACTTTATCGTTTACAGAAATCATTTACAATCAAGCGCCAATTATTAGCTTAGTTTCATGTAGAAAAGTCAATGCTGCTTGTAAAACCAACAAACAAATGCAATTTAGTATTTGTTTTGCAGGATGTTGGTAATAAGAGGCTCGCCAATCAAAAAGTTCACGTGAACGTGGTTTTGTCGCTGTGGGCGCGCACGTGAGTGTGCATATAACATTAACAGGGATAGAGATCTGAGTATGAGAGGATAAGATGCTGTACAAACCATTGATGAAATTTGTCGCGATAAAATTGTAGACACACAAAATGACAAAAGTCAAGTGCATAGGTTGCTTTTGTATAATAATTATTTACCAGTGGGTTTCTCCTGGTCGTAGTTCGATATCGCCCTCAAACATACCTGAAATTCCATGAATGCGTCACGTTGAAAATTTGCATGGTCCAGTTTTATTTATACATTAGCATAAATGTGTGAGTTACATCATTGTTAGTTCCGAATGTTCAAAGCAAACTTTTATTTTATTGCAGTTGTCATATATATGTATCGTCCTCTATTTTTATGGTGCAAGTCATGCCGACAAATTATATACTAAGGCAAGTTAATTACTGCAAAATCCATGAAAGTATTACATTTCATTACATAAAATGGCATCCCCCTGAGAGACAATATAGAACTTAGTTTATTCTTGTATTGTCTCGATGATAGGATAAACACAGATACATTTTACTCACCAGGAACCTCTTCTGGAAACTGCTCATCGAAGGCTGAAAAATCCATTGAAACACAGGAGAAGGTGCATCCATGAACGCGTCATCAAGCACTGGTATTCTCTCAAAGTCGTTGCTACTTGATTGCTGGAGAAATGTTTTAAGTCATGTTCCACACACGTCCCCTAGAGCAGATAAAGTCGCAAAGAACTTCATATTTTCTCCTTGTTCCGTATCACCAGTCCTTTTGTTCAAACATTTACCTTTCAGCATGTAATGTCTTTTAATATGCCTCAGCGGAATGACCTAGCTCACGTTGATACCAGAAATATGTTTCCTTCGAATTCCATGTACACTACTCGATGTAGGAAGCCAATCAATCATTCAAACAATCAATCAACCAGCCAGTCAGTCAATCAGCCAGCCCGCCAGCCAGTCAGCCAGCCAATCAGCCAGCCACTCAGCCAGCCACTCAGCCAGCCAGCCAGCGATCCATCGGTCGGTAGGACGGCGAATCAATTACTCAATCACTCTATCGATTACTCACATTTCATGCGACAACTTTCGAAAAAACAGCTCCAAACGGTCGGAGAATAAAAGGCAAACGCAACAGAACGTGAATCTGTGGTAAACTACCACTTGGAATTCTTGAATGTTTTAGGAAATTTTCACAGTTCACTTAATGCATCAAAAGCAAAATTTCGGCTTTTTCAGTCATTAGATTGATGAATCAGATATGTAAGATGTCTAGCCACATATAAAGTATAGAATGCGGTTTTTTTAAGTCAATCATTTGGAGGAGGTTCTTGAAGAAAATTTGTTTGAAGTGCCTGAGAAGATCAATTATCGTGAAGATCATGCAGGGCAGCGAGGTTTGCATGCTATAAAACTTTATTTCGTTGTTGCAAATACGCAGCATTTTGGATCTGCATGCTTTGCAGATATTTAGATTGCCCATGTCGGAAACTAGACGGCTCGAAGAACACAATATATCACGATATAAATGCATCTATATCATACACAATTTAACGTGAGGGCATAAACGGATAAGGACAGAACAAAAGATAATTTTGTTCAAGTATGTGACGATTATCAAAAAGAATGTTGAAAAGTAACGTACCTTGATCAACAGGGGCCTGAAATTATAATATAAATTCAAAATCAATAAGCACGACATAGCCACGACTTCAATGTAAACTTAACTGGCGGAAGTCTCAAGCTCTGAAGGAGAAGGACTTTGAGATTAAGGCCCAAGTCACGAGTTTTGTCGATTATACTTTTTTAATGCGTCTATCTACTACAGACCGGTTCAAACTGGTATCTAGTGGGCTGTCGTTCTCCGATAGTCTGGCTGCAAGCAGAAATACTATTGGTGCAATGCGATCATGATTGTGTCTCTGCCAGTACACAGACAAGATCATGGTTCTATTTACGCTGTGAATGGCGTTCTAAAAGAACCTTGTTCTATCACACCTGAAATTAATGTTCGACAAGTAACAATTATAAATAAGATAGAACATATCTTGTATTTCGATTTCTTTGGCTCTTCGTTTAGCCACTAACGGTACAGAAGCGTGCAAGTAAGTTTCTTCCTCAATGATACGATTAAAATTATTATTAAAACAGAAAGGAAAAATCTTGTTTGCGAGCGCTAAGACAAATGTCGGGAGGGCTGGGGGTGGGGGCCACTGATCTCTACATTTTCAAATGTAAGGCGATTAAACAGGCTTTGAGTGAACCAAACTTCAATGATCTCACTGGCCTGTGAACTAAACACTTAGTCACTTCAGTCTCAGGAAGCCCTGCGAAAGCTACGCGTGAGTGACTGGTACTTTTTCTTGTTGAGTGCAATGTGAGCATTTCTTTATCAAATCCTTTCCCGTTTTAAAAAGTAAATAAAGAGAGAAAACAAATGAACTCGACTACCACCCGACTTACCTGCCCCAGGGGCACTGCCCAAACTGCCTCCAACGCCAGCACCACCCACACTCTGCCCCAGACCATGATGAAGGGATGGCAAGCACAACGTACAGCCTCTGTTCCTTTTCCCCTTTCCTAACTGCCAAGTGAGCTCGCGTCTTATGTAGCCTGCCTCTTCTCCATATTCCTGTCAGGACGCCCCCTCTCTTGCCTGCTTGTCCCTCCCTTTTGCACACCACCCTCTACCTATGTTTCTCGCCTTTCTTGCTCAGACGCTCCCCTCTGCCCTCCCTATTCCCAACCCCGAACTCTGTTCTCCATGTCGCCCTGACATTTGCGGTGTCATTGTCAGAAGTGTGGCGAATCGTCTTGTCGAAGACCATCTGTGGCGAATGTCCATAGACAAGTCTATAGACGTCTGCTTGCAGCACCGGTGTGAAAGTCCTTTGGGTTCTTCGTTATCTCCACGGGGTGCAGGCAAGGTTTGCTCATCCTGCTTGAAAAAGTAAAGTTAGCATCAGCATTGAAACGTATTTTAAACGTTAAACCCATGGTTTTATTAGTTTTCTGTTGCATTTTTACGTTGCGGCTTTCCTAATCAGAATGCATCGTAGGGTTCGTTGTTAATTTGTGTTACTCAATTTGTATTTAATTTCTTTCTCTTTTTGTTGTCTTTTTTCGTGGTGGCAAATTTGCTGTTGCTGTTGTTGTTGTTGTTGTTGTTGTTGCTGTCGTCGCCGTTGCTTCCTAAGCCACATTAAAAAATTCTTAAACGATATCGCATTGTACACTGGATAATGGAATTCTTATAATGCATTGTCTAAAACACCAAGCCGTGTTATCAAAAAATGTTTCAAGTCAAAAAAGCATAGAACTTGTGTCAGTATACGATAACACAGAATTAATTTTACGGCCTTTAGCAAAGGCCTAATAGAAGAAGCACACGGTTGGAGGAATGATTGTGGCAGTTGCAGCGCTCTCCAGTGTTTTAGCCCCGTATAAATGGAATTTTTTGTTGCTTTAACATCTTCTTCCAGCGCCACTGAATATCGCATGCTGCCTCTCGTAATATGGACGTGTTAGTTAAAGTCCCTGAATATCCGTTATCATGGCATCCACCTTAAAAGAAATGTAACGCAGTTTCTTTCGCTGTCAGTGCCACATTAGTTTTTGACATTGTATACATCAACATTTTGTTCTGTAGCATGGAAGAAAAGAGAGATACTGTGAGTCATAGACTTCTTGCAGAGACTTAAGTCACTCCTAAACAATACCTCCTCGTAGATGGCTGGCTGGCTGGCTGGCTGGCTGGCTGGCTGGATGGATGGATAGATGGATGGATGGATGGATGGATGGATAGATGGATAGATGGGTGGGTGGATAGATGGATGGATGGATGGATGGATGGATGGATGGATGGATGGATGGATGGATGGATGGATGGATGGATGGATGGGTGGATGGATGGATGGATGGATGGATGAGTGGGTGAGTGGATGGATGGATGGATGGATGGATGAATGGATGGATGGATGATTGGATGAATGAGTGGTTGGGTGGATGGATGGATGGGTGGGTGGATGAATGGATGGATGGATGAGGGGGTGGATGGATGGATGGATGGATGGATGGATGAGTGGGTGGATGGATGGATGGATGGATGAGTGGGTGGGTGGATGGATGGATGGATAGATGGATGGATGAGAGGGTGGGTGGATGGTTGGATGGGTGGGTGGTTGGATGGATGGATGGATGGATGAGTGGGTGGATGGATCGATGGATGGATGGATGGATGAGTGGGTGGGTGGATGGATGGATGGGTGGGTGGATGGATGGATGGATGGATGGATGGATGGATGGGTGGGTGGGTGGTCGGAAGGACGGACGGACAAACAGACGGACGGACAGACGGACGGATGGATGGGGTTTCCGGCCTATGAGCCTTTTTAGGCTATGTAAGACCATTGAGCACGAAAATCGCCTCCCCGTGACACGCTTGAGTGATGATGGCCGTCTGCTCGAGTGCTACTGGGGGAAGACCCCAAAGCTCAAGGACCACGCATTCCAGTTGAAGAGGAAAGCATCGAGCAGCAGTCACCATGTGTGACCCACCCCACCACCACCACCACCACCACAACCACCACCACCACCACCATCACCACCATCACCACCACCACCACCACAACCACCACCACCACCACCATCACCACCATCACCACCATCACCACCATCACCACCATCACCACCATCACCACCACAAAATGAGACATGCGTCACCTTCTGTAAGTTCTGAACTATAAGTACAGTCGTCAAATGGGGACATTTCTCTTTCCAATGATACAAAAAAGCTTGACAAGAGGAGGAACTGTGACAAAGCTATGTGCTTGTAAAGATTGGTACCCACTTTTATGACAATCTGAGAAAAGTTTTTTTTTAATAATTTAGACAAACCGACGAGACGATAAACAGATATAGACTATAGGTGCATGCCTCAATGGGCAGCATAATTATGCATTGTTAAAATGTGGGCACACCATATCCCAGTTATACTAAATAAGGAATTGGTTTTTTAAACCACGATGTCAGTTTCACATGCATGCACACACACACACACACACACACACACACACACACACACATATATATATATATATATATATATATATATATATAGAGAGAGAGAGAGAGAGAGAGAGAGAGAGAGAGAGAGAGAGAGAGAGAGGGGGGGGGGAGGGAGGAAGGGAGACAGACAGACAGACAGACAGACAGACAGACAGACAGACAGACAGACAGACAGACAAATGGACACTCGCACGCACGCATGCACACACACACACACACACACACACACACACACACACACACACACACACGTATACATATATTGACACAGGGAGAGGGAGGAGGGGTTGTTGCTAGTGGCAACAGCGAAGAAACTACCACCACTCTCGAAGCTTCGTCTGTGTCTGAGCTGGCATTTGTTGTCAAATTGCGAGGAAGATTACATCGCCCACTTCTAAGGCTTGTTCAGGAGTACTCAGCGCTGCATGAGGCGCTTCATGTCGGCAATTGAGCGCTCTTGCCACTCCTAAACGCCTCAGATTTTCTGCAGTGCTTCACTTGTTAAAGGGGAGGTAAATCTTCTGCGCCCAATGTTGAGTTGATAGACGCTAAGAAAGTGTTTTCTTTGCCACAGACATCGTTTTTGCACGTTTAAATGTAATCTGCATGAATAAAGTAAACTACTGTGTCATCCTTACTTGCCATTACTCGCACATACAGAGCGCTCGGGGCAAATAACGCCCGTTCCAGTCCCAAAATGATATTTTACGCATCGACGGCCAGTGCGGGATCGAAGACGCCATTTTGATTGTGATGCAAAATCATCTGAAGCGCGTCGGATTGGTGATTCACAGCGCTGCTCAGCGCTGAGTGAATTACGCCCCAAAATTGCCGTTCAGGAGTGAATCACATGCAGCGCTGAGCAGCGCTTTGAATCGCTGCGCCTCCTGAACAAGCCTATGATTTCATGCACTGACTGAAATTCAAAAAACAACCCACTTTACCTCGACAAATGTTTATTGATACAACTTCAAACAGACATAGCATTCGCCGATCAATGACAGCCATAGTACTTTCGGATCATGTCTACGTCGATATTGCTGAGCCCAGTGCGCTGACCCATGGTCACTCCGTGCTGTGTGGGCGTGATGGTGGGCTTGCTGCGGTCAATGGCAAAGGAGTAGGCGCCGTAGTGCATCACAGAGCCGTAGTCGTAGTGCTCACCCAGCGTGTCGGTGGTTGCTGTGGTGTACTTGTCAAAGTTGCGCTCGTGACCTGCAGGATCAAGAACGATGTCAGAAAGGACATTTGGCTGCTTGGGGCCGCCCCTGACTGAAATGGCTGGAGTTTTACGGCCTATAAGCATTTATAGGCTTAGGTTTAGTTGGTGCTGTTGCTTTGGATTTTCTCCCACTTATGTTGAGTGGATTGTTTCCCTTTGACTGCATTTTGCTGGTATGTGGTGCTTGTGGTGATGATTGTGATGTGAGATGTTTTTGCTTATTCGTGTACATATTTGCTTGTGTTGATGTTGCCTGTGATGTGCTGTGGAGGCTGAGGTTTGCAGGGAGTGTGTGTGCGTGCGAGTGTGCCGTTTCTTTTCATATGTAATTATCCCATCACATTATTTTTTGTATTCTTCTATTATGATTATTATTGATGATTGTTATTTGATTATTTTTATTGCTGCCTCATAAAGTGTATTTCTTGAATTGCCTGTTGTGGGATACGTAAAGTTGTATTGTATTGCGTTGTATTGTATTGTATGTATTGTATTGTATTGTAGGCTATGTAAACCCATTGATCACGATGAATCATTAGAGCTGCTAATAATAAGACAAAGTCAAGTCTCCATGTCCCTAGTTATTTGCCTCTCACGAAACGCGTAGGGAGACGCTGTGGGTCTATTCTTACCCTCAATCTACAAGAGGCCGCTTCTGGCTGAGCTACTGGAGTAGGCCCTGTTACGGGGATGCACAAACGAAATAACTAGGTCCCAGGGTTACTTACATATCTTTATAGTTTCAGCATAAAACAGGCCGGTCACAGGGGTAGAAAATAAAAATAAAATTAAAAAGATTGTTATATTGGTATCTGTCTCAACCACAACATCCTCAACGACCCTCACTTTCTTATAAAATTTACATCTACTCGTCCTCTACTCCACTCCCAATGGGAACAAGGAAAAAGCACAGCAGCACAAGTAAAATATCGGTCAGCCTTCTATTATAAAACATAAAAGCACGTAGGTCAGCCCTTGACAAGTAAAACTATCGACCCGTATAATCGTTCGCACCAACCTTCCACCTCTGCCCGCTCTATGCCTCTCTCTCTCTCTCTCTCTCTCTCTCTCTCTCTCTCTCTCTCTCTCTGCCCGTCTCTGCTGTCGTTGTGGAGCCGATCTCTTCTCTTCATCTGCTTCTCTCTTCGGTGCTTCGCCTTCCTCTTCTCTCTTCTTCTCACCCAGCAGGCAGACCGATCTCTTCTTCTCTCCTTTCCTCTCCTTTCGCCGACTCTAGGCAGACTGTAGGCAGACTGATCTCTCTTCGCAGTAGGCAGACCTACCTCTCCTCTCTCCTCTCCTCTCTTCACCGTATGCAGGCTGATCTCTCGATCTTCTATCCTCCCAGCAGGCAGACTTAGGCAGACTCATCCCTGTCTTCTCGCTCTCGCTGACATAGCTATCTTCTAATAATGAACTCACGACCTAACCTTTCTCACCACTATTCAGATCTCAGAGCGAACACCGCGCACCATCTCGGGTCAGCAATCAATTTCTACTCACTCCAACCTTCCATTTCAATTCCTATACAGTCGCTGGACTAACAACCAGCAAAACAAACACGTCTCTCTCAAGTAAGATGCTTTTGCAACCCATTTCCCCATTACAGACCACGATAGCCCAGCACCCAGGGATTCCAGCTAATGAGGGGACATCCAGCTGCTCCGTCCGTATGTTGCCCTTTCATATTTTCACTATGAATATTGACAAAACATACGTCCACTTTGACTATTTTTCAGATGTTCTTGCAGAGAGTTTTAGCATCCTGGCACTAAGAATACTATTCACAAAGATTGGTTAGATCCATACATATCAGCAAATTAATTGTCAATGAATGATATATTCATACTACACATTCAATTGAAAAGGATGGCTTGGTCATCCCAACAGAGGAAGACAATGTCGTGCATGACGAACAGACGTATGCTTGGTACTGCTAAGACTTTTTTCTTCTCTAAAAATGAACCTAATGCGCAAATGAATGTACATGTATGAACACTTACAATTTACATTATTGAAGAAAATGAGAGGAATAGGACAGGGCTGCATGTGGCAGAGGACAATGTGCAGCTCACCTTTCTGGATGTTGCTCCAGTTGATGGTTACGTAGCTGTCCCTGTCAGGCCTGCTTTGCTCGTGCCAGAAACCCAGGGCGTGGAGGATCTCGTGCACGATCGTGCCCTTGCCCAGACAGCCTCTGCCCAGTGTCACTCCAACGGCACCAGTGTGTCTTCCAATGGGAGTGTGGCACCTGGGCAGAATTTCAACTCGTAAGGGTGCGTGACATCATATCGCAACTTTCTTCCCGTGGAAAGGTACTCGAAGCAAACATTACTCCCTGATCATCGGTCGACGCTAATCATCATTCCAATAACATCCCAACTCTGTTTTAGTATCCCGTGCAATCAGGTTGCTAATAAAAGTTCCCAGATTCATTTTCACAACCTTAGCTTTCACAGAATTGTCAGAATAATGCAAACAGAATATTTCGTCGAGACGGGTTTGTGTACAATATATTACGATTATGCATCTTTAGCAAGTGGGTTGTCTGCAAATGTACCGAATATCATTAATCATGGTAAACGAAGAATATTATTGACGGCCTACGAGTTTCACCACACTGGTTGGGAGTTTGCTGTTTCTAACGAGATGTTTCTGCGATACCTTGGAGGTTATAGTTTGTCTGTGAAAACTTGTGGGTTAGAAAGGGCGTGGAGAGGGTGTGGAAAAATCGAGAGGTACGGAAGGAAGCAGAGGAGAGCGGATAGGAGTAGGTATGTCGAAGAAAGTCAGGAAAAAACTAAGCAATGGATGAGCAGAGAAAAGAGAACATTTATCATTTCTGTCATATATATCTGTATCTCTAATCCTCATTATCAATAATGCTCACCCTGTGCCCGTGATAAACCTGATGTAGGCACTCTCTCCATTGCGAGGGTGAAAGGAGATGCACTTGTGTCCATTGACGGCTGTCTTGCTCTCAATTTCAGCCATGGCGGACTTCAGAATGCTCTGGTCCGAGGAATCTGAATATCACCCATATGACATTTTCATCAAGAGTTCACTCTGTTTGTGCCCACCCATCATTTTCTATAAACATTGTGATAAAGTGATGTGCGCTTTGCTAAGACTTCTTGGCGTAAAATAGATTTTCTCCACCACTTATGAAAATAATCTGCAAAGAACACAGCACAAGCAAATTCACTCGTGCAGTGCACAGTCTTACGTTAGAAGTGGAGAGACGCAGTTTGTGGTATTTGGTTGGTAAGTTGGTTGGTTGACCGAAATCAGTTTAGAAGTCTGGGTACAATTAAAAAAAAACATTTTCATTCAGATCATCGAATCGTGATATTTAACATAATTTATTTGTGTTTTCTGCTGAACTGTACTTTGTGTGCGAGAGAGACTAATCGGACGCTACTCACGGAAGACATTGGTGTCTATTTCGTAAGGAACTTGGCCGCTTGGCCATCTGACGTTGCGGTCCTTCACAGCCAGACGATCCTGTTTACAGACAGTTGAAGTGCTTATGGCTGGTGGGAGGCCAGAGCAACAGAACTTCAAATATAACTTTATCGTTTACAGAAATCATTTACAACCAAGCGCCAATTATTAGCTTGGTTTCATGTAGAAACGTCAATGCCGCTTGTAAAACAAACAAACAAATGCAATTTAGTATTTGTTTTGCAGGATGTTGATAACAAGGCTCGCCAATCAAAATGTTCACATGAACGTGGTTTTGTCGTTGAGGGCGCGCACGTGAGTGTGCATATAACATTAACAGGGATGGAGATCTGAGTAAGAGAGGAGAAGATGCTGTACAAACCATTGATGAAATTTGTCGCGCTAAAATTTTAGACACACAAAATGACAAAAGTCAAGTGCATAGGTTTGCTTTTGTATAATATTTACCAGTGGGTTTTCTCCTGGCCGTAGTTCGATATCACCCTCAAACATACCTGAAATTGCATGAATGCGTCACGCTGAAAATTTGCATGGTCCAGTTTTATTTATACATGAGCATAAATGTGTGAGTTACATCATTGTTAGTTCCGAATGTTCAAAGCAAACTTTTATTTTATTGCAGTTGTCATATATATGTATCGTCCTCTATTTTTATGGTGCATGTCATGCCGACAAATTATATACTACGGCAAGTTAATTACTGCAAATTCACGAAAGTATTCCATTTCATTACATAAAATGTCATCCCCCTGAGAGACAATATAGAACTTAGTTTATTCTTGTATTGTCTCGATGATAGGATAAACACAGATACATTTTACTCACCAGGAACCTCTTCTGGAAACTGCTCATCGAAGGCTGAAAAATCCATTGAAACACAGGAGAAGGTGCATCCATGAACGCGTCATCAAGCACTGGTATTCTCTCAAAGTCATCGCTACTTGATTGCTGGAGAAATGTTTTAAGTCATGTTCCACACACGTCCCCTGGAGCAGTTAAAGTCGCAAAGAACTTCATATTTTCTCCTTGTTCCGTATCACCAGTCCTTTTGTTCAAACATTTACCTTTCAGCATGTAATGTCTTTTAATATGCCTCAGCGGAATGACCTAGCTCACGTTGATACCAGAAATATGTTTACTTCGAATTCAATGTACACCACTGGATGTAGGAAGCCAATCAATCATTCAAACAATCAATCAGCCAGCCAGTCAGTCAGCCAGCCAGCCAGCCAGCCAGTCAGTCAGCCAGGTAGTCAGCCAGTCAGTCAGCCAGCCAGTCAGCTAGCCAGTCAGCCAGCCAGTCAGCCAGCCAGCCAGTCAGTCAGACAGCCAGTCAGCCAGCCAGCCAGCGATCCATCGGTCGGTAGGACGGCAAATCAATTACTCAATCACTCTACGGATTACTCACATTTCATGCGACAATTTTCGAAGAAACAGCTCCAAACGGTCGGAGAATAAAAGGCAAACGCAACAGAATGTGAATCTGTCGTAAACTACCACTTGGAATTCTTGAATGTTTTAGGAAATTTTCACAGTTCACTTAATGCATCAAAAGCAAAATTTCGGCTTTTTCAGTCATTAGATTGAAGAATCGGATATGTAAGATGTCTAGCCACATATAAAGTATAGAATGCGGTTTTTTAAGTCAATCATTTGGAGGAGGTTCTTGAAGAACTTTTTTTTGAAGTGCCTGAGTAGATCAATTAACGTGAAGATCGTGCACGGCAGCGAGGTTTGCATGTTATAAGACTTTATTTCGTTGTTGCAAATCCGCAGCATTTTGGACCTGCATGCTTTGCAGATATTTAGATTGCCCATGTCGGAAACTACATGATTTGCATGATTTGTAAGGACGGCTCGAAGAACATTATATATCACGATATAAATACATCTATATCATACACAATTTAACGTGAGGACATAAACGGATAAGGACAGAACGAAAGATAATTTTGTTCAAGTATGTGACGATTATCAAAAAGAATGTTGAAAAGTAACGTACCTTGATCAACAGGGGCCTGAAATTATAATATAAATTCAAAATCAATAAGCACGACATAGCCACGACTTCAATGTAAACTTATCCGGCGGAAGTCTCAAGCTCTGAAGGAGAAGGACTTTGAGATTAAGACCCAAGTCACGATTTTTGTCGATTATACTTTTTTAATGCGTCTATCTACTACAGACCGGTTCAAACTGGTATCTAGTGGGCTGTCGTTCTCCGATAGTCTGGCTGCAAGCAGAAATACTATTGGTGCAATGCGAACATGATTGTGTCTCTGCCAGTACACAGACAAGATCATGGTTCTATTTACGCTGTGAATGGCGTTCTACAAGAACCTTGTTCCATCACACCTGAAATTAATGTTCGACAAGTAACAATTATAAATAAGAGAGAACATATCTTGTATTTCGATTTCTTCGGCTCTTCGTTTGGCCACTAACGGCACAGAAGCGTGCAAGTAAGTTTCTTCCTCAATGATACGATCAAAATTATTCTTAAAACACAAAGGAAAAATCTTGTTTGCGAGCGCTAAGACAAATGTCGGGAGGGCTGGGGGCCACTGATCTCTACATTTTCAAAAGTAAGGCGATTAAGTAGGCTTTGAGTGAACCAAACTTCAATGATCTCACTGGCCTGTGAACTAAACACTTAGTCACTTCAGTCTCAGGAAGCCCTGCGAAAGCTACGCGTGAGTGACTGGTACTTTTTCTTGTTGAGTGCAATGTGAGCATTTCTTTATCAAACCATTTCCCGTTTTGAAAAGTAAATAAAGAGAGAAAACAAATGAAGTCGACTACCACCCGACTTACCTGTCCCAGTGGCACTGCCCAAACTGCCTCCAACGCCAGCACCACCCACACTCTGCCCCAGACCATGATGAAGGGATGGCAAGCACAACGTACAGCCTCTGTTCCTTTTCCCCTTTCCTAACTGCCAAGTGAGCTCGCGTCTTATGTAGCCTGCCTCTTCTCCATATTCCTGTTAGGACGCCCCCTCTTGCCTGCTTGTCCCTCCCTTTTGCACACCACCCTCTCCCTATGTTTCTCGCCTTTCTTGCTCAGACGCTCCCCTCTGCCCTCCCTATTCCCAACCCCGAACTCTGTTCTCCATGTCGCCCTGACATTTGCGGTGTCATTGTCAGAAGTGTGGCGAATCGTCTTGTCGAAGACCATCTGTGGCGAATGTCCATAGACAAGTCTATAGACGTCTGCTTGCAGCACCGGTGTGAAAGTCCTTTGGGTTCTTCGTTATCTCCACGGGGTGCAGGCAAGGTTTGCTCATCCTGCTTGAAAAAGTAAAGTTAGCATCAGCATTGAAACGTATTTTAAACGTTAAAACCATGGTTTTATTAGTTTTCTGTTGCATTTTTACGTTGCGGCCTTCCTAATCAGAATGCATCGTAGGGTTTGTTGTTAATTTGTGTTGCTCAATTTGAATTTATTTTCTTTCTCTTTTTGTTTTCTTTTTTCGTGGTGGCAAATTTGCTGTTGCTGTTGTTGTTGTTGTTGTTGCTGTCGTCGCCGTTGCGTCCTAAGCCACATTAAAAAATTCTTATACGATATCGCATTGTACACTGGATAATGGAATTCTTATAATGCATTGTCTAAAACACCAAGCCGTGTTATCAAAAATTGTTTCAAGTCAAAAAAGCATAGAACTTTTGTCAGTATACGAGAACACAGAATGGTTTTACGGCCTTTAGCAAAGCCCTAATAGAAGAAGCACACGGTTGGAGGAATGATTGTGGCAGTTGCAGCGCTCTCCAGTCTTTTAGCCCCGTATAAATGGAATGTTTTGTTGCTTTAACGTCTTCTTCCAGCGCCACTGAATATCGCATGCTGCCTCTCGTAATATGGACGTGTTAGTTGAAGTCCCTGAATCTCCGTTATCATGGCATCTACCTTAAAAGAAATGTAACGCAGTTTCTTTCGCTGTCAGTGCCACTTTAGTTTTTGACATTGTATACATCAACATTTTGTTCTGTAGCATGGAAGAAAAGAGAGATACTGTGAGTCATAGACTTCTTGCAGAGACTTAAGTCACTCCTAAACAATGCCTCCTCGTAGATGGATGGCTGGCTGGCTGGCTGGCTGGCTGGATGGATGGATGGATGGATGATGGATGGATGGATGGATGGATGGATGGATGGATGGATGGATGGATGGATGGATGGATGGATGGATGGATGGATGGATGGATGGATGGATGGATGGATGGATGGATGGATGGATGGATGGATGGATGGATGGGTGGGTGGATGGATGGATGGGTGGGTGGATGGATGGACGGGTGGGTGGGAGGGTGGGTGGTTGGACGGACGGACGGACGGACTTACGGACAGACGGACGGGCAGACGGACGGATGGATGGTGTTTACGGCCTATGAGCCTTTGTAGGCTATGTAAGACCATTGAGCACGAAAATCACTGGAAG
>JAWQFJ010032767.1:0-7500 GCA_034096865.1 Theodoxus fluviatilis
CAACCATCCTTCGACAAAAATAATGATCTGCTCTGTCTTCTACTTGTTGAGAGTCGAGGAAAAGAATTCGGAGAGAGAAGAAAGTCAAGGTATGTGTGCGTGTGCGTGTATTTGTGCGTGACTTCGTGTTTCTCTTCTGTGAGTCAGCAGGCGCGCTTGCGAGTGTACATGCATATACATCGCTGAAGAAGACACAAGCAAACTGGTTTGTTATCAGAGTTTTATTGTCTTAACTGCATATCCTCGCACTTAAGCGCACGCGCACGCACGCACGCACACACACACACACACACACACACACACACACACACACACACACACATACACACACGCGCGCACACACACAAATGTCCCCCAGGCCAAACCCACTCCTCCCCCCCCCCCCCCCCCCCCCCAATTGCCCCACATTTCACCACACCCCAACTCCCCTTCCCGCTCTTTCCCATTCACTAACGATACTTCATGTATGCTTCAAAAAGTCTTTGCATATAGTGACCCTGAAGATTGCTATTCCTTCATCACAAATAAGTATGCGAACACGAGAAGGGGGGCAGCGAAGAATGAGGAGGTAACCTCATTAAGTTTGTGACTATGTATTTGTGGATATTAGCATATCGCGCATAGAAAGCAATGCTCTCTGCCCCTCCACGGATGGGGGGGATAAAAATAGACCCACCGCGGCACCCGGATGTTTTGTAAGAGGCGAATGACTTGGGAATTCGAAACTTGACTTGTTTTAATCTAACAAGCTCATTTAATTTGCGTGATCAGTGGACTTTCATAGCCCGCAAAGACTGATAGGTCGTAAAACATCATTCATCATACTATTGTATCATTTCATTCATTCATTCATTCATTGCACTCGAGTTCTCCCAGCAAAGTTCCCGTGAGCAGAGCGTGCAAAGTGCAGTGAAGCAATAATGCGTCTTTTACAAAGCGTTTCCTAGGGCCAGGAGCGCAATAAATATGCTTGTCTGTTGATTTAACGACCGTGGACACTGTCAGCTGCTAGTGCGCCCAACTTTTTCTAAATGCTTCCACGCGGAGAAGAATAGACTGCTCTCTCAGTCTGCTAGATCTTGAATGTCTGCCAAAGACTAGATTGAGAATGTTACGTGACAGTGAAGGTTTTCCCTCTTTTCGTGGAAAAGCGGAGATACGCGAGATGATGGAGATGCTGAGGGAGGGGATGGAAGGGGAGGGGAGGGGAGGGGAGGGGAGGGGAGGGGAGGGGAGGGAAGGGGAGGGAAGTGAAGTGAAGTGGAGGGGAGGGGAGGGGAGGGGAGGGGAGGGGAGGGGAGGGGAGGAAGGGGAGGAGGTTCAATCCCAATATCTTGATCTTTAGCAGAGATCGATTCTTTTGACTTTGGAACTGAGTCAGTTGTACACGACATCATTAGAAAAAAGAGATAGGTTTTCTTCATGAATTCCATTCATACAGAGCTTTTGAGAGAGTTCCTCTGAAACGAAATGAAAATGAATGAGACGAATATTGGAGGAATAAGGAAGTTCGAGATGTTGATGAGGAAACCTCGTAAGACTTACGAGGCACGAGCGCTTCTTGGAATAATCTGCAACTTGACTTTGGAAATGTACTATGGTTTCACCAGTTTTCGATGCACGTGTTCATGTTTGGAATAATGGACTTGCCCATTTAGAAATCTGGAACATTGGCGAAGCTCTTCCGAGTGAGTTGTTATCTTCTCCTAGAATGAGGGATGACTTTAAAATGTCTAAAGGTCACACTGGAGATGATCGGATGAAGCATTTGAAAAGAGATTGACTGCAAATAGAGAAGTGCACCCACTGATTAGTATACAGGGTAATGCAATATCGAGGCTTTCAGACGTGATCTATCTTCAGAACGAGCTCACAAACAGATGAAAGCACTTCAATGCTGATCCCTCCATTATCTGAATTGCCTAGCTTGAAAGCTCACGACCAATTCCGATCTGAAATGGTGCATAATGATAGAGAGAAGATAATTCGAAATGACACTATTGCAGATTGTAGTCAACTATTCGCAGATCAGCACATTCCCCCTCCCCCCTTCCTCCCCCCGTGGGTTTGGGGTGAGATTATACCCACCGTGTCTCCCTACGCGATTCGTAAGAGGCGAGTTAATAGGGACATCGTGACTTGATTAGCGTTTACTCTAAGCTCTTTTAGTGATGTTCGTGCTTAATGACCTTGCATAGCCTACAAAGGCTGATAGGCCGTAAAACTCTATCCATCCATCCAGCCAGCCAGCCATCCAGCCATCCAGCCATCCATCAGTCGTTTGAAGGAATATAGCCGTTGAAGTTGACAGAGGTTGTGAGTGTGAGAAGACCTAAGCAAGGAGGATCGTATGCGTTTTACACTGTTACTCTAGAATAGGACTGACTGTGCGTGAGCAGGGCGTTTTACACTGTTACTCTAGAATAGGACTGAATGTGCGTGAGCGGAGCGTTTTACACTGTTACTCTAGAATAGGACTGAATGTGCGTGAGCAGGGCGTTTTACACTGTTACTCTAGAATAGGACTGAATGTGCGTGAGCAGGGCGTTTTACACTGACTCTAGAATATGACTGAATGTGCGTGAGCAGGGCGTTTTACACTGTTACTCTAGAATAGGACTGAATGTGCGTGAGCAGGGCGTTTTACACTGTTACTCTAGAATAGGACTGAATGTGCGTGAGCAGGGCGTTTTACACTGTTACTCTAGAATAGGACTGAATGTGCGTGAGCAGAGCGTTTTACACTGTTACTCTAGAATATGACTGAATGTGCGTGAGCAGGGCGTTTTACACTGTTACTCTAGAATAGGACTGAATTTGCGTGAGCAGGGCGTTTTACACTGTTACTTAGAATAGGATTGAATGTGCGTGAGCAGGGCGTTTTACACTGTTACTCTAGAATAGGACTGAATGTGCGTGAGCAGGGCGTTTTACACTGTTACTCTAGAATAGGACTGACTGTGCGTGAGCGGAGCGTTTTACACTGTTACTCTAGAGTAGGACTGACTGTGCGTGAGCAGAGCGTTTTACACTGTTACTCTAGAATAGGACTGACTGTGCGTGAGCAGGGCGTTTTACACTGTTACTCTAGAATAGGACTGACTGTGCGTGAGCAGAGCGTTTTACACTGTTACTCTAGAATAGGACTGAATGTGCGTGAGCAGGGCGTTTTACACTGTTACTCTAGAATAGGACTGAATGTGCGTGAGCAGAGCGTTTTACACTGTTACTCTAGAATAGGACTGAATTTGCGTGAGCAGGGCGTTTTACACTGTTACTGTAGAATAGGATTGAATGTGCGTGAGCAGGGCGTTTTACACTGTTACTCTAGAATAGGACTGAATGTGCGTGAGCAGAGCGTTTTACACTGTTACTCTAGAATAGGACTGAATGTGCATGAGCAGGGCGTTTTACACTATTACTCTAGAATAGGACTGACTGTGCGTGAGCAGGGCGTTTTACACTGTTACTCTAGAATAAGACTGACTGTGCGTGAGCAGGGCGTTTTACACTGTTACTCTAGAATAGGACTGAATGTGCGTGAGCAGGGCGTTTTACACTGTTACTCTAGAATAGGACTGAATGTGCGTGAGCGGAGCGTTTTACACTGTTACTCTAGAATAGGACTGAATGTGCGTGAGCAGAGCGTTTTACACTATTACTCTAGAATAGGACTGAATGTGCGTGAGCAGAGCGTTTTACACTGTTACTCTAGAATAGGACTGACTGTGCGTGAGCAGGGCAAGCATAGGGACGACTGACGATTTGAGAATTGCGTAAGTTGCGCCGTCTAGGAAGCCGTTGAATATTCCATTCTTCGTTTCAACCCACGCAGAGTCGGTGCTGATCAGACCACAGGGAAAAGTAAGCACTCCTCTAAGACTGGATTCATAACATACTGCAATCATATTTAAAACTATCGTAGGTATCAGGAGGGAAAAACAACTGTCCCAGGAACTGGAAACAGCTCAAACTCTATTTCGACTGAAATCATGTCAGACACGTTCATCACGTTTTGTGACCTTTCACACTTGCACATTTTGTCTATGCCCTCTGCCAGATCTTGCCACACATGACAAACGACGTGTGTGAATAACCTCTCTCCGTGAAAACGATCTAGATGTAAGATTACGTACTGTGTGTTTACCTCTTCTTTCTCTGCCCTGCAGCTTCAGGAGGAATTCGACAGAGTGAGTGAGGAGAACAGTCGAAACGGCACGGCGCTGGAGGCTGCTCAGAAGAAGGACCAGAACAGCTCCGCCATCATTGCAGAGCTCACCTCGGTGGGTGTCCCAGTCTTCCCTTCTCTCTCGTCCACGTCTATCATGTGCGTGCATGAATGCGCGTATGTGTGTGTGTGTGTGCGTGCGTGTATGTGTGTGTTTGTGTGTATGTGTGTGTGAGCACACGTTCGCGAATACATACATATGTGCACACACAGATAAAAAGACCGACGATCAGAGAGAGTGGGAGAGATAGGGGAGGGAGGGAGGGAGGGAGAGAGAGAGAGAGAGAGAGAGAGAGAGAGAGAGAGAGAGAGAGAGAGAGAGAGAGAGAGAGAGGATGTCTTTATTAAGGTCGACGACCCAACTTGCATTATAAGAGATACATACAAACTGGAATGGAGTTACGTATAGTGGTAGACCACTCCCCCAGTAAACAAATTGCTAGTAAGATAGATCTCTTGCATATATCTTCATGCAACATGTAGTCTATTATATTACAAAAGTAGAAGAATGATAATGGCGTTAAAAGTACACGTATTTACATTTAAGATTTGCGTTTGTGAGCATGATCTTGCGGTACCATGTAGTTTGTCATGTACACAACGCGTTGAATATATTGCCTGCAAATTATTCACACATATACATTCAAGGAATTTGTCTTCGTTGCATGTCATAATGATAATGAAACAACTAATCTAATCGATACAGTTGTGATTATACATGAATTACATTAAGAATTTTGTCCAGCCTTTTGTTGCGTAGTTTATAAGCATAAAATACATACATAGCAACGTCTCGTGTTCTTGTCACATTTCGTCCATCTAGTAGATATTGTACCTCTGCAAATTTCTTCTTCTGTATATGTTTTAAAATGTATCTTTTCGTCAGATCATCATATGCTCGACAGTGAATTAAGAAATGACACTCGTCCTCATACTCTGAACGAATGGACAATTTCTTTTCCCAAGTTATGTTCATTTCTTTGGTTTGCTTTGAGAGCGTTGTTCCTGAGACGGAAGCGAACAAATGCATCCCTAATTTTTTATGTTCACACTATTCAGATAACTTTCGCATTCCAGCTTCTGTTTAAAAGAACTATATAATGTAAGCTGATCGCTCTCAGTGAGATTCATTTTCCACTCTTGTAGATAGCAATCTCGTAATCTCTGTCTGAGCGCCCGAATAAAACCCTTTTCAATTTTAGTCCCACAGCTTGTCCAAACATACGCAAACCCAAGGTGTGATAGGCATTGCTGGACAGATCGTACCCAGTTCATCTTTACTGACGTATCCTCCTTCAATAACATCATGTAGGCTTGTTTGGGCAGTCGATCAGCAGCCATCTTACAAAGTCGCAGCCAGTATTTCACCGCCCGGATCATTGCATTTTTATATAGGGAATATCTACCAAGTTCTCCGTGGTACATAATGTTAGAACCCTTTGTACTTATTCAAAAACCTCTTGCAAGCAAATATGTGTGCCTTTTCAACACAGTCTCTTTTTTCAAAACTCCACAACTCAGAACCATAAAGTAAGGATGGTTGTATCTGGGCATCATATAGGCGGGAAAAATAGTTGTATTTATAGTGTGGAGAGTCCACATCGTCTTTAACAACTGCACGGTTTCCTTTTTGGCCTTTACAGTCAGATTGTCAAGGCCAGAAGAGAGAGACAATCTTGTGGTGAATACAAACCCGAAATACTTACATATACCTCCCAATAACCATTTCTCTCCCCGGCCCAAAAAACCACCCCTACGAAAGACCATGACTTTAGTTTTGTTAGTATTTATGATGAGGCCAAGTTATTGGGACGCACGGTGGAGATTGTCTAACTAGTTTTGTAAGCCAACAGGAGTTGTAGTAGGTAAAACAATATCGTCTGCAAAGATAAGAGAGAAGATTTCTGTCGCCCCAGGTAACAACTGCACGCCGTGCCGCCCATGACTACGGATATATCTTGCAACATATTCAATAAATAGGCAAAAAAAACTATCGGGGACTCTACTGACCCCTACCTTACACCGACCGAGCTGTCGAAAAAATCTGTGGTTGTTCCATCCCACCGTACACATGCTTGCACCTGTGTGTATACTGCCTGAAGCATTCGTTTAGTGCTTTATGTACATCATACTGAACACTCTTCAAGCTGTCTATTACTTCATCTTGCTATTCGAGTCTCTTCCGCAGCGAAGCAACGTTCTTCTCAACGTCACACACCTTTCTGGTCAGGACGAAAAGTTCGTCATGTAATTTCTGCGTTTCAGTTTTCAGCAGAGATTTGAACTGTTCCGTCATCTGCTCCATCCACATCTTTCCAAAACTCTCCAAATCTTCTCTCTCGACAGGCCCGGGCTGTTCCTCAATGTCACCTCCTAGCAGTAGCAGTTGCGATCGATCGTAGGTGTAGCCGACAGATGTAGCACCAGAAGGACAAACAAAGCGAGCAGAGATCATTCCGTAGCCGTTTCCTCTCCCCATCACGCCAGGCAAACGTGACACAAAGGTAGCTGCAAGTACAGCTTGCTCACTCCAAGCGATGACAGCTGCACCAAGTAGTATCACCATACACAACATCAGTCGCTTGACAAGAGCAAGTGGCAAACCCAGCTTGCCTTCAACATTCTTCTTGCAGTAGCGGCGTCGCAGACGCGCAGCATAAGATCCGATTCGAGCTCTATACGTTTGGAGCTCGATGCTCATGGCTGTGAGTGGAGGTGAAAACAACTCACCTTGCAGCAATTCGAAAAGTCTCCAAATGCGATGAAACACAAAACTCACAAATGAAAATATTAAGGGTAGAATAGTTTTTAACAACTCACAGTAAGGGTATCGCCTCACATACTGTGTTTCGACAAGGCTACAAAGTTCTGTAAGTCCGCACAAAGGAATGTTTCTGACAGAGATAGCGGAGCTCGCTAGCACACGTCCGTCACCGACGACAGCACAACGGAAACTGAAAAGATTGAGAGAGAGAGAGAGAGAGAGAGAGAGAGACCGACAGAGAGACATACAGCGAGAGACAGACAGAGAGAGACAGAGAGAGACAGAGAGAGAGAAACCGACAGAGAGACAGAGAGAGACAGACAGAGAGAGAGACAGAGAGAGAGAGACAAAGAGAGAGAGACAGAGAAAGAGAGACAGAGAAAGAGAGACAGAGAGAGAGACATACAGAGAGAGACAGAGAGATAGAGAGAGACAGAGAGAGACAGAGACAGAGATAGATAGAGAGAGACAGAGAGACACAGAGATAGAGAGAGACAGAGAGAGTCAG
>JAWQFJ010032767.1:15000-23297 GCA_034096865.1 Theodoxus fluviatilis
CACGAATAAAACGAGAGAGCACTAGCTACCTCCAAAGAGCTAATGGAAAAGGAAGGACGCAAAAAGCGGCAGTCAAGCCAATTCATCGCTGGTGTGGGAATCAACAGGATGGCCGGAAGACACAGAGCCCGGGGACCTTCACAGCAAGAGACGTGGTGCAGTGACGATTTCAACGGCTGCAGGAGGAAGTCATTACTGCGTCCATTTCTTTGCCCTGGCGCCAAAAGGACTCGACGGCAGCGCTGATCTAAGGCTGCTTGTTCTGCCGTTATGCCCGTGCTCTTCAGACAGCGCTAATGCTAATCGCCATGAGTAATGGCCGCGAGTGACGGCTGGTCCCACATTCTTCAGCTATACTGCAGGTCGTTAAAGAGAGAAGGGCTGCACAACTTTTTCAAATGGTCAAGCGACGGGGAGCTCATGGTCATGGATGTCAACTTTTCGATCACGTCCTAGCAGTGAAG
This sequence comes from Theodoxus fluviatilis, assembly GCA_034096865.1. Lineage (NCBI taxonomy): Eukaryota > Metazoa > Mollusca > Gastropoda > Cycloneritida > Neritidae > Theodoxus > Theodoxus fluviatilis. Next base: position 15,465 of record JAWQFJ010032767.1, read on the forward strand.
AAACAACCAACGAGCGCACAAGTGATACAAAATCTCGTCAATAAAAGGAAAATGAAGTTTCCGCATAGATGTAAACTTTAAATATGAGGGTTTTTTTAATGTGGAAGATCATGCTAGCAGACAGGCAAGACTGCGTGAAGCGAAGGACATTCGTGCCAAGTCGAAACACATTATGAAAAGAGAAGACACTGACTCAAACTCTGTCCCTGTCTCTCTTTCAGTCTGCCTGTCTGTCTGTCTCTCTCTGTCTCTCTCTGTGTCTCTCTCTCTTTCTGTCTCTCTCTCTGTCTCTATCTCTCTGTCTCTCTCTCTCTGCCTCTCTCTCTGTCTCTCTGACTCTCTCTGTCTCTCTCTATCTCTGTGTCTCTCTGTCTCTCTCTATCTATCTCTGTCTCTGTCTCTCTCTGTCTCTCTCTATCTCTCTGTCTCTCTCTGTATGTCTCTCTCTCTGTCTCTCTTTCTCTGTCTCTCTTTCTCTGTCTCTCTCTCTTTGTCTCTCTCTCTCTGTCTCTCTCTCTGTCTGTCTCTCTCTGTCTCTCTGTCGGTTTCTCTCTCTCTGTCTCTCTCTGTCTCTCTCTGTCTGTCTCTCGCTGTATGTCTCTCTGTCGGTCTCTCTCTCTCTCTCTCTCTCTCTCTCTCAATCTTTTCAGTTTCCGTTGTGCTGTCGTCGGTGACGGACGTGTGCTAGCGAGCTCCGCTATCTCTGTCAGAAACATTCCTTTGTGCGGACTTACAGAACTTTGTAGCCTTGTCGGAAACACAGTATGTGAGGCGATACCCTTACTGTGAGTTGTTAAAAACTATTCTACCCTTAATATTTTCATTTGTGAGTTTTGTGTTTCATCGCATTTGGAGACTTTTCGAATTGCTGCAAGGTGAGTTGTTTTCACCTCCACTCACAGCCATGAGCATCGAGCTCCAAACGTATAGAGCTCGAATCGGATCTTATGCTGCGCGTCTGCGACGCCGCTACTGCAAGAAGAATGTTGAAGGCAAGCTGGGTTTGCCACTTGCTCTTGTCAAGCGACTGATGTTGTGTATGGTGATACTACTTGGTGCAGCTGTCATCGCTTGGAGTGAGCAAGCTGTACTTGCAGCTACCTTTGTGTCACGTTTGCCTGGCGTGATGGGGAGAGGAAACGGCTACGGAATGATCTCTGCTCGCTTTGTTTGTCCTTCTGGTGCTACATCTGTCGGCTACACCTACGATCGATCGCAACTGCTACTGCTAGGAGGTGACATTGAGGAACAGCCCGGGCCTGTCGAGAGAGAAGATTTGGAGAGTTTTGGAAAGATGTGGATGGAGCAGATGACGGAACAGTTCAAATCTCTGCTGAAAACTGAAACGCAGAAATTACATGACGAACTTTTCGTCCTGACCAGAAAGGTGTGTGACGTTGAGAAGAACGTTGCTTCGCTGCGGAAGAGACTCGAATAGCAAGATGAAGTAATAGACAGCTTGAAGAGTGTTCAGTGTGATGTACATAAAGCACTAAACGAATGCTTCAGGCAGTATACACACAGGTGCAAGTATGTGTACGGTGGGATGGAACAACCACAGATTTCTTCGACAGCTCGGTCGGTGTAAGGTAGGGGTCAGTAGAGTCCCCGATAGTTTTTTTTGCCTATTTATTGAATATGTTGCAAGATATATCCGTAGTCATGGGCGGCACGGCGTGCAGTTGTTACCTGGGGCGACAGAAACCTTCTCTCTTATCTTTGCAGACGATATTGTTTTACCTACTACAACTCCTGTTGGCTTACAAAACTAGTTAGACAATCTCCACCGTGCGTCCCAATAACTTGGCCTCATCATAAATACTAACAAAACTAAAGTCATGGTCTTTCGTAGGGGTGGTTTTTTGGGCCGGGGAGAGAAATGGTTATTGGGAGGTATATGTAAGTATTTCGGGTTTGTATTCACCACAAGATTGTCTCTCTCTTCTGGCCTTGACAATCTGACTGTAAAGGCCAAAAAGGAAACCGTGCAGTTGTTAAAGACGATGTGGACTCTCCACACTATAAATACAACTATTTTTCCCGCCTATATGATGCCCAGATACAACCATCCTTACTTTATGGTTCTGAGTTGTGGAGTTTTGAAAAAAGAGACTGTGTTGAAAAGGCACACATATTTGCTTGCAAGAGGTTTTTGAATAAGTACAAAGGGTTCTAACATTATGTACCACGGAGAACTTGGTAGATATTCCCTATATAAAAATGCAATGATCCGGGCGGTGAAATACTGGCTGCGACTTTGTAAGATGGCTGCTGATCGACTGCCCAAACAAGCCTACATGATGTTATTGAAGGAGGATACGTCAGTAAAGATGAACTGGGTACGATCTGTCCAGCAATGCCTATCACACCTTGGGTTTGCGTATGTTTGGACAAGCTGTGGGACTAAAATTGAAAAGGGTTTTATTCGGGCGCTCAGACAGAGATTACGAGATTGCTATCTACAAGAGTGGAAAATGAATCTCACTGAGAGCGATCAGCTTACATTATATAGTTCTTTTAAACAGAAGCTGGAATGCGAAAGTTATCTGAATAGTGTAAACATAACAAAATTAGGGATGCATTTGTTCGCTTCCGTCTCAGGAACAACGCTCTCAAAGCAAACCAAAGAAATGAACATAACTTGGGAAAAGAAATTGTCCATTCGTTCAGAGTATGAGGACGAGTGTCATTTCTTAATTCACTGTCGAGCATATGATGATCTGACGAAAAGATACATTTTAAAACATATACAGAAGAAGAAATTTGCAGAGGTACAATATCTACTAGATGGACGAAATGTGACAAGAACACGAGACGTTGCTATGTATGTATTTTATGCTTATAAACTACGCAAAAAAAGGCTGGACAAAATTCTTAATGTAATTCATGTATAATCACAACTGTATCGATTAGATTAGTTGTTTCATTATCATTATGACATGCAACGAAGACAAATTCCTTGAATGTATATGTGTGAATAATTTGCAGGCAATATATTCAACGCGTTGTGTACATGACAAACTACATGGTACCGCAAGATCATGCTCACAAACGCAAATCTTAAATGTAAATACGTGTACTTTTAACGCCATTATCATTCTTCTACTTTTGTAATATAATAGACTACATGTTGCATGAAGATATATGCAAGAGATCTATCTTACTAGCAATTTGTTTACTGGGGGAGTGGTCTACCACTATACGTAACTCCATTCCAGTTTGTATGTATCTCTTATAATGCAAGTTGGGTCGTCGACCTTAATAAAGACATCCTCTCTCTCTCTCTCTCTCTCTCTCTCTCTCTCTCTCTCTCTCTCTCTCTCTCTCTCTCTCTCTCTCCCTCCCTCCCTCCCTCCCCTATCTCTCCCACTCTCTCTGATCGTCGGTCTTTTTATCTGTGTGTGCACATATGTATGTATTCGCGAACGTGTGCTCACACACACATACACACAAACACACACATACACGCACGCACACACACACACACATACGCGCATTCATGCACGCACATGATAGACGTGGACGAGAGAGAAGGGAAGACTGGGACACCCACCGAGGTGAGCTCTGCAATGATGGCGGAGCTGTTCTGGTCCTTCTTCTGAGCAGCCTCCAGCGCCGTGCCGTTTCGACTGTTCTCCTCACTCACTCTGTCGAATTCCTCCTGAAGCTGCAGGGCAGAGAAAGAAGAGGTAAACACACAGTACGTAATCTTACATCTAGATCGTTTTCACGGAGAGAGGTTATTCACACACGTCGTTTGTCATGTGTGGCAAGATCTGGCAGAGGGCATAGACAAAATGTGCAAGTGTGAAAGGTCACAAAACGTGATGAACGTGTCTGACATGATTTCAGTCGAAATAGAGTTTGAGCTGTTTCCAGTTCCTGGGACAGTTGTTTTTCCCTCCTGATACCTACGATAGTTTTAAATATGATTGCAGTATGTTATGAATCCAGTCTTAGAGGAGTGCTTACTTTTCCCTGTGGTCTGATCAGCACCGACTCTGCGTGGGTTGAAACGAAGAATGGAATATTCAACGGCTTCCTAGACGGCGCAACTTACGCAATTCTCAAATCGTCAGTCGTCCCTATGCTTGCCCTGCTCACGCACAGTCAGTCCTATTCTAGAGTAACAGTGTAAAACGCTCTGCTCACGCACATTCAGTCCTATTCTAGAGTAATAGTGTAAAACGCTCTGCTCACGCACATTCAGTCCTATTCTAGAGTAACAGTGTAAAACGCTCCGCTCACGCACATTCAGTCCTATTCTAGAGTAACAGTGTAAAACGCCCTGCTCACGCACATTCAGTCCTATTCTAGAGTAACAGTGTAAAACGCCCTGCTCACGCACAGTCAGTCTTATTCTAGAGTAACAGTGTAAAACGCCCTGCTCACGCACAGTCAGTCCTATTCTAGAGTAATAGTGTAAAACGCCCTGCTCATGCACATTCAGTCCTATTCTAGAGTAACAGTGTAAAACGCTCTGCTCACGCACATTCAGTCCTATTCTAGAGTAACAGTGTAAAACGCCCTGCTCACGCACATTCAATCCTATTCTACAGTAACAGTGTAAAACGCCCTGCTCACGCAAATTCAGTCCTATTCTAGAGTAACAGTGTAAAACGCTCTGCTCACGCACATTCAGTCCTATTCTAGAGTAACAGTGTAAAACGCCCTGCTCACGCACATTCAGTCCTATTCTAGAGTAACAGTGTAAAACGCTCTGCTCACGCACAGTCAGTCCTATTCTAGAGTAACAGTGTAAAACGCCCTGCTCACGCACAGTCAGTCCTATTCTAGAGTAACAGTGTAAAACGCTCTGCTCACGCACAGTCAGTCCTACTCTAGAGTAACAGTGTAAAACGCTCCGCTCACGCACAGTCAGTCCTATTCTAGAGTAACAGTGTAAAACGCCCTGCTCACGCACATTCAGTCCTATTCTAGAGTAACAGTGTAAAACGCCCTGCTCACGCACATTCAATCCTATTCTAAGTAACAGTGTAAAACGCCCTGCTCACGCAAATTCAGTCCTATTCTAGAGTAACAGTGTAAAACGCCCTGCTCACGCACATTCAGTCATATTCTAGAGTAACAGTGTAAAACGCTCTGCTCACGCACATTCAGTCCTATTCTAGAGTAACAGTGTAAAACGCCCTGCTCACGCACATTCAGTCCTATTCTAGAGTAACAGTGTAAAACGCCCTGCTCACGCACATTCAGTCCTATTCTAGAGTAACAGTGTAAAACGCCCTGCTCACGCACATTCAGTCATATTCTAGAGTCAGTGTAAAACGCCCTGCTCACGCACATTCAGTCCTATTCTAGAGTAACAGTGTAAAACGCCCTGCTCACGCACATTCAGTCCTATTCTAGAGTAACAGTGTAAAACGCTCCGCTCACGCACATTCAGTCCTATTCTAGAGTAACAGTGTAAAACGCCCTGCTCACGCACAGTCAGTCCTATTCTAGAGTAACAGTGTAAAACGCATACGATCCTCCTTGCTTAGGTCTTCTCACACTCACAACCTCTGTCAACTTCAACGGCTATATTCCTTCAAACGACTGATGGATGGCTGGATGGCTGGATGGCTGGCTGGCTGGATGGATGGATAGAGTTTTACGGCCTATCAGCCTTTGTAGGCTATGCAAGGTCATTAAGCACGAACATCACTAAAAGAGCTTAGAGTAAACGCTAATCAAGTCACGATGTCCCTATTAACTCGCCTCTTACGAATCGCGTAGGGAGACACGGTGGGTATAATCTCACCCCAAACCCACGGGGGGAGGAAGGGGGGAGGGGGAATGTGCTGATCTGCGAATAGTTGACTACAATCTGCAATAGTGTCATTTCGAATTATCTTCTCTCTATCATTATGCACCATTTCAGATCGGAATTGGTCGTGAGCTTTCAAGCTAGGCAATTCAGATAATGGAGGGATCAGCATTGAAGTGCTTTCATCTGTTTGTGAGCTCGTTCTGAAGATAGATCACGTCTGAAAGCCTCGATATTGCATTACCCTGTATACTAATCAGTGGGTGCACTTCTCTATTTGCAGTCAATCTCTTTTCAAATGCTTCATCCGATCATCTCCAGTGTGACCTTTAGACATTTTAAAGTCATCCCTCATTCTAGGAGAAGATAACAACTCACTCGGAAGAGCTTCGCCAATGTTCCAGATTTCTAAATGGGCAAGTCCATTATTCCAAACATGAACACGTGCATCGAAAACTGGTGAAACCATAGTACATTTCCAAAGTCAAGTTGCAGATTATTCCAAGAAGCGCTCGTGCCTCGTAAGTCTTACGAGGTTTCCTCATCAACATCTCGAACTTCCTTATTCCTCCAATATTCGTCTCATTCATTTTCATTTCGTTTCAGAGGAACTCTCTCAAAAGCTCTGTATGAATGGAATTCATGAAGAAAACCTATCTCTTTTTTCTAATGATGTCGTGTACAACTGACTCAGTTCCAAAGTCAAAAGAATCGATCTCTGCTAAAGATCAAGATATTGGGAATGAACCTCCTCCCCTTCCTCCCCTCCCCTCCCCTCCCCTCCCCTCCCCTCCCCTCCCCTCCCCTCCCCTCCCCTCCCCTCCCCTCCCCTCCCCTCTCGTCCCCTCCCGTCGCCTCCCCTCCCCTCCCCTCCCCTTCCATCCCCTCCCTCATCATCTCCATCATCTCGCGTATCTCCGCTTTTCCACGAAAAGAGGGAAAACCTTCACTGTCACGTAACATACTCAATCTAGTCTTTGGCAGACATTCAAGATCTAGCAGACTGAGAGAGCAGTCTATTCTTCTCCGCGTGGAAGCATTTAGAAAAAGTTGGGCGCACTAGCAGCTGACAGTGTCCACGGTCGTTAAATCAACAGACAAGCATATTTATTGCGCTCCTGGCCCTAGGAAACGCTTTGTAAAAGACGCATTATTGCTTCACTGCACTTTGCACGCTCTGCTCACGGGAACTTTGCTGGGAGAACTCGAGTGCAATGAATGAATGAATGAATGAAATGATACAATAGTATGATGAATGATGTTTTACGACCTATCAGTCTTTGCGGGCTATGAAAGTCCACTGATCACGCAAATTAAATGAGCTTGTTAGATTAAAACAAGTCAAGTTTCGAATTCCCAAGTCATTCGCCTCTTACAAAACATCCGGGTGCCGCGGTGGGTCTATTTTTATCCCCCCCATCCGTGGAGGGGCAGAGAGCATTGCTTTCTATGCGCGATATGCTAATATCCACAAATACATAGTCACAAACTTAATGAGGTTACCTCCTCATTCTTCGCTGCCCCCCTTCTCGTGTTCGCATACTTATTTGTGATGAAGGAATAGCAATCTTCAGGGTCACTATATGCAAAGACTTTTTGAAGCATACATGAAGTATCGTTAGTGAATGGGAAAGAGCGGGAAGGGGAGTTGGGGTGTGGTGAAATGTGGGGCAATTGGGGGGGGGGGGGGGGGGGGGAGGAGTGGGTTTGGCCTGGGGGTCATTTGTGTGTGTGCGCGCGTGTGTGTATGTGTGTGTGTGTGTGTGTGTGTGTGTGTGTGTGTGTGTGTGTGTGTGCGTGCGTGCGTGCGCGTGCGCTTAAGTGCGAGGATATGCAGTTAAGACAATAAAACTCTGATAACAAACCAGTTTGCTTGTGTCTTCTTCAGCGATGTATATGCATGTACACTCGCAAGCGCGCCTGCTGACTCACAGAAGAGAAACACGAAGTCACGCACAAATACACGCACACGCACACATACCTCGACTTTCTTCTCTCTCCGAATTCTTTTCCTCGACTCTCAACAAGTAGGAGACAGAGCAGATCATTATTTTTGTCGAAGG
>JAWQFJ010032769.1:0-2500 GCA_034096865.1 Theodoxus fluviatilis
TTTTTATTATTATTATCACTCTTATACCGCGCGATACTCCCACTCAGTGAGACTCAAAGCGCTTCAGCCGATGTCGAGGCTGCCTCTCAGTGCGTAGTGTCTCAAGTCAATGAGACCAGTGTCCTGCTGCCAAGGGCGCTGGCACACTGTTTTCCACAAAGGAGAAATTGTGCGTGCTGGGTGTTTTTACTGTGGCCGACACCCAACCGTCGAGGACATGAGCGTCAGGATCTTTATAGTGCGTGATTTTGATGTTGTGAATGCGTATCACACACTAGACCTCGGTTTATTAAGGTCTCATCCTTCCCAAGAGACCGAGTCCAAAGTTCTTGAGGACCATGTCTGAGGCAGCAGAGAGGGCATCCTACCGGATTTGGCTAAAGAGAAACTTGGAAGAAGGCGGTGCATCAGAGGGCAACCAGGGGACAGTCCACGCAGTGAAAGGGGCATGCTAGGTGAAGGGGCTTCCTTCTTTCTATATTCTGCGCTAAGGCAAGGCAGACCATCGCACAGTGTGCCTGACGACTAACGGGCACCTGAAACTATGACCCAGGTGTGCCCCCCCCCCCCCCCCCCCCCCGAGAGTTTCAGGACAGGGCCGAAACCCTTGATGACGGGGGGCTCTTCCTCTGAGGACAGTCAGTCGTCTCGTTTTTCATGAAGTGTCTTGTCCGCCTGTAATATTGGTTAACCCATTGCTTACGCAGCTCAACCACGTGGTTGCGGTCGCCGTAATGAATTTTTCCTATCTCTGTGGTTGTTTCAAGGGAAGTAAATCGTACAGCACTTTATTCTGTAACCAACCTGTTTTCGCTGGAGTTACCTTTTCTTTAGTATAGTCCCCTTGAGAAAGCTACATTTAGTAGTATCTACGCTCACCCACCGTCGTGTTTCCGCGCTTCGACATGGCGTCGCGTTGTTGAAGGAGATCGAGCGGTGATGAAAATGACGAAGTATTAGAAGTGTGGATGGAAGAAGTGTCTGATACTGAAGATCTAGGTGGATATTGGACTTCTGAAGAAGATCTTTATAATTCTGATGCGGAAATAGTCCCAGTCAACGAGAATGAAGCGGTGGCTGCAGCAAAGGCGAAATGAATCGACTTCGTGACTGACACTGACTAAGTGACAGCGAAGACGCCGTCGCCGTCAGAGAGAGAGGAAGAGATAGAAACGGTGTTTACAGCAGACACAGACATCGATTCGGATGCAGAGGATGCCGAAAACCTTCTCTACTCCTTCAATGAACTGTACCACACAAAAGAGGACTATGCCAAGTAGGGCGCCTTCTTTCTCTCAGAAGGCCATTCTGAGACTTTTCTTCTATTCAGACAGAGACAGATTGCAGTGAGTAAGTGTATATTTTCTGATTTCACCTCTCTGACTTGCTAAAAAAATCATTTTCAAGCATTTTTTTATCCTGTAGTCAATCATTCATCAATATAGTTTGATGTGGAAATACTGATGTCAGAACTGTTGTGCAAAATCTATCTCTTGACTATTAGTACAATACATTAGGTGTTAAAAAAAAAGAAAATCAAAATTGCATGTACCTGGTGTTTAAAAATAATTTTCTCCAATTTTCTTACTGCATATTGTAACTATCCAGCACTTCAGCTAGAAAGTGCAAATGATTTTCTTTCTTGTGGTACCAACCACTAAACAGTTATTCAAAATTTGGATTTTGTGTGATTTTTTGAAAACTTAAAAAAACACTGCGTACAAAGGTAAAATTCCTAATGCTATCCCTGCGTAAGCAATGAGTCAGCCTTTATTGTTATGAAACAAGGTTTTGAGGACTTATTGATTTATTTTCTGTTTGTAAAATTGTCTTTCACATTAATTTTATTTCTCCGACCCTCCATCTTGCGCTACAACCATGCAGTCCGTATTAATATAGCAGTTTCACTGTCGCGCTGGCCAAAATGTATACTATTTTCCACGTTCGTTAATAAAATGCTGTGCTAACTCATGCTAAATGCAAATTTTTAGGAAGTGTCTGTGTTATTAATACCCCCTTTTCCAGTTGATTATCGTTTGGTTGCTGGGTGGATTTTTTTGGGTGTCATGTAAAAACGAAAGTAATTCAAAATGCTATAAAAGTCGTATACCTTTCTGCCAGTAGAATGCAGAAAAGTTGTAATATTAAAATAATTTCACTCGGCTGATAAATCTTTCGGCGTAATAAAATAATTTCTGCATAAATGAAGGGTGCATCCTAAAGCGAGGCGAAGATAATACTTTAGGTGTCAAAATATTTGCCTCTGATTTATATACCTAAAAGGAATGTGTGATGAGGTTTACTGAAAAATAACCAAAACACATCCCAGAAACTATAATTTTCAAACATTTATGCTTTTAAAAAATTGTCTCTCTAGCAACGCAAATCTATTTGTATTGCAAACCAAAAGTATAGAAATATCCAAAGGTTATTTCAAACCTCTGTGATCTGAATTGTGTGCAGAGTGGTAAGGTTTGGAGAGAATTTGCAACTCTTTGTG
>JAWQFJ010032769.1:20000-31303 GCA_034096865.1 Theodoxus fluviatilis
ACCGACATCGCACCGAATTGTCTGTATCCATTACTTTTTTAATACATTCGTCCTTTGGAATAGAATGAAACGATAAAAACAGATTCGATTCGCACTTTGCATCATTCGTGCACATCGGAACACAGCTGTGTCAAGTACTGGCAGTTATTTGTTACGATGTGCTCACCTCGTTCTGAGTTGCCAACATGGCTGCCGTGAATAAGGTCCATTCGGGATTCCCATTGATTCTCTTTTATGACTGGTAATGGCTATCTACCTTCTGTTATGAATGATAATTCGTTCTAATGTTTATATTAAATCGTCTCTTCGATCAAGAGGGATGAAAGTGAATATTAAATTATTTTGGGGACTCATGTATCAAAAACAGTCCTCTAAAGATTTATACTTTTAATAATGATGTGCCTTTTCAGTCTTAATAGACAACAAATAAATACTGCTCGACCTGATGTGTGGGAATGAGTAATGAGTTGCTGCTTACCAAAGGTCAACTGCTCTACAACGGAACGCGGGTAATATTTGAAGCTGCATCTTGGTTGTCCCACCTTTCTGGATGTTGTCCCAGTGGACGGTGACGTAGGTGTCCCTGTCGGGCCTGCTTTGCTCGTGCCAGAAGCCCAGGGAGTGGAGGATTTCGTGCATGACCGTGGCCTTGCCCAGGCAACCTCTGCCCAACGTCACTTCCGATCCTTTCGAACCTTTGCCCACATGAGTGTGGCATCTGCACGGACAAAGAGAAAATAGCACTGAAACGGAGCCAGCTACGTGAGACTTTCAGACTGAAACAGAAATGGGATGGTGCGGGATCTTTCTTTTTTCCTCAACAGGGTAAGCTGTGTGTACAGGCATGAAAACACACATACAAACCTATTCACGTGCACACGCAAGCGTACATGCACTCATACTAAGAAAAAGTGAGAAAAAGACAAAGGAAAAGACAGACACGCCAACACATAAACACATACACACGAAGACGGAATCACAGACAGAAAAAGGCACACACACCGACAGGCACACAAGTACACACACATTCTCTCTCTCTCTCTCTCTCTCTCTCTCTCTCTCTCTCTCTCTCTCTCTCTCTCTCTCTCTCTCTCTCTTTGTTTCTATTGTCATCGCGTGCATATCCGCCTTGCCTCGTAGAGACTCGTACCGTAAGTGTAGTACATATACTGCTGGTGATTTGTTTGTCAATTGCTCGTCTAAACCTGATAAGAGTGGCTAAAATAGAACCCTGTATTGTGGTATTTGTTCCCGGAATTAGAATATCCATTTTAATTACATTTGGTCATAGTACGGCTGTTGACGCGTTTGGGTCCACGTATCGGACATAAATGACTCCAGAGGGCTGCACCAGGACTGCTGTTTCTGTAAAAGAAACAGTGCAGTGTGTTTGATATTTTAGTGGGCAATTCTGCCAGGGTAGCATCGCACACGGTGACAATGGGTATCAACGTTGCAAAGTATAGGCAACGCGTTGGGATGAACTACGCGTGCACTCAAGCAAGCACAGCTAGAAAGGCAGCTAGTAGCATGGCTAATGCTGATAAATGGAAACCTCCTGATGTGCCATGGATAGAGCAACGGAATGACTCACAACTTAATTTGTATCTGAGGCCAAGCAGCGTTTAAGTTTGTGTAGTGGGAATGACTTTCTACCTGTCCTTGATATTAATGTGTACTATGAAGCCTCAAACCTCGTTTAGTAACCTCAGTGATCTTTCGTCTGTTGATGCAAGCAGGCGATATACATGCCAATCCTGGACCTATGTTTAAAGGTATAGAATCAATGAATCCACGTTTGAACACTTATTCAGTGGAACAAGCATTTCATAGCTGCAACTAGACACCGTCGGTGACAAAAGTATCGCCCTGCAAAGTTCTGTGAAATGGCTGACTGGCCAGCAAATGCACCTCCACTATGCTCTACAAGAGAATGAAAGCCGCTGGCAGCTATACTGTGATGACTTGAAGAGACTACTCAGTTCACTCACAAGAGGAAAGTTTGGACATTTTCTAGTCTGTGCCATCCGAAACAGGACTACACAATGAGCAGGGAAAACGGTACTAGAGAAGCAATGCATCTGAACCCAGAGGCCATTGGTGTATCTAGCCCACGAGGATACCCCAGGCTCCAAGGACAGCACAGCGGATTTCAGAAGAGGGAAAGGGGTGAGTGGAACAGGCAGAGGAAAAGACAGCTGCGCCGCCGGCCCAGGTCACGGGATTACAGAAATCTTGTTGCAGTCGAGTTGTTAGAACATATACACTCTTCCACTATAGACGTAGGCATGACTGGTGCTCACAGTGCGGAGAATGAGGACACTGGGGATTGTGGAGTAATGCGTGGGCAGCGAAACGACGCAGATCCTGCCAGCGGAGAGTTCCTGACGCGGGGACGCTTCCGCAACGGACTAGACAGCACTGTCAGCACGTCACACACGCACACATACACACACACACACACATACACACACACACATACACACACACACACCGCCTTGATAAACCACCGTCGCCCGTGATCCAAGCTTCCACATAGAAACTACCAACACCTGCACAGAATCACGCTCTGAATGCGGCGTCTCGACCTCCGCTCTGCATCAAACCACGACCAACGCAAGAGGCACGAAAGAAACGAGAAAACGGCGATCTATGTCTCAAAAAACTCTGCTTGAATGGATAAAGAAGGACACTAAAATCACAAAAACGGGTGCAAAGGAAAAGCAAGCCGTAGACGATTGTGTAGAGACGGGTAGATGTGAAGCTGAGACAGAGACGTGTGTATGGGACATAGAGCGCGTTGCTGGGGAACAGGGCATAGATGAGAACAATGCCGTAGGTGGGACTGAGTGGTCAGTCGGTGCGTGGCTAGGTAGACTGAGGCAACGTGTACAAACAAGACCTGCCTTTAGTTCATCATTGGGTACACGACCGGAGGCGACCTTACGGTGTTGCCGGCGACCCCAGGCATCCTACCGTGATGTTTTAAAACAAAACTGGAGGTTAGCACACTTTTCATCCTTGTTTGAATGATCGTTGTTTAAAGCCAGGTTTGCCGGGCTTAAATATTACTTGTTGGAACATTGAAGGTTTTAGCTTCAGACTCGGTGAATCCGGGTTTTCGGACTACATTTTGTCTTTTGACATTCGTTTTTTTAAATAGAAACGTTTACTTCAATGGATTATGCTTTTAGCTCACTTGCCAATGATAATTTGATATTCCACGCGCTAGCTGTCAAACAATCTCACTTCGGTCGCAGATCAGGTGGAGCTGTAATGTTAGTAAAAAGAGCCCTAGCTCACAGATTATCTGAAGTGAAATGTACGCATGACAACACGCTGATACTTAGAATGCATAGTTATTTTATTTCTGATCTTATGATTGTCTGTGTCTATGTACCACCTACTGATTCCGCGTACTACAGTAACAGAGAAAAGAAATGCAATAGTCCCTATTAGAGGAGGAGCTGCTCAGATTACAAGTGGAGTATCCAAACGCATCTATTTTAATAATTATGTGGAGATTTTAATGCAAGAACTGGCAGTTGGAACATTCATGGCTAATTAGATGTTAGTAATGATGACGATAGCGACAGTGTAGGGTTGGATTCCGATGATTGTTACTGCTCTACAAATGCAACCCACCGTAACTCCCAGGACTGCGGTTTCTTCTTCTTCTTCTTTCCGTTCCTGCCCACGATCATCAATAGTGATTACTTTGGCACGTGAATTTTTTACAGGTTGGGGAGTCTGGGGAGGTGGGGGGGGGGGGGGGGGGGGGGGAAGAGTCACAGTGGTCCCGTCCTAGCGGGAGGCACGCGACACGAACGTGTCGACAGTGCTGGCCTCAACCACGGCTGGAGGTAGGGCATTCCAGCCCCTTATTGTTCTGGGGAGGAAGGCTGCACTCCGGTACTGCGTTCGGCAGGTGATGAGGCTGAACTGCTGGCTATGACATCGTCGCTGGCGTGGTGGTGGGGGAACCAGCTTTGACTTGATGCCAGGACAGTGGACGATGCTGTGTTTGATCTTATACAGCATCGACAGGCGAGCAAGCTTCCTGCGTTCCTCCAGGGACTGCCACCCAAGGGAGTCCAGCATCTGGCTGACACTTGAAGTGTTATGCTAGCGGTTGCAGACGAAACGGGCAGCACGTCTCTGGACAGCCTCGACCTTGTCGATGTGCTTCTGGGAGTGAGGATCCCATACCGACGAGGCATACTCGAGAGTAGGCCTGACAAAGGCCTTATATGCCCTTTCTTTGACAACCAGTTTGGAAGTATTTTAATTAATTTGTGCAAAGCACATCATGTCTGTATCTTGAATGGGAGCCCTAATGGCGACAGAATCGGAAGTATGACCTATCATTCCCCACATGGTGATAGTGTAATAGAATATGAACTATTTTATGCAAACAATTGCACTTTTGAATTAACTTTTAAAGTAGGAGTCAGCATCATGTCCAGCCATATGCCACTGGAGATATGTGTTGGCAGAAGCAGTATTTCTCGTCCACAGGTTTCCTCTTCAAAGGACAAAGTAACTAAACTCGAATGGACGGACGAGAAAGCAGGATAGGTTAATCAAAATCTACAGACTGCTGAATTTAGAGCCAACATTGAAAAAGCACACCAAATGTTAGACTTAGACACAGATACAGCATTGCATTTGTCTACTCAGGCTCTTCTTTCCAGCGCTCAATGCATGCAGTGCGCTTTTCAGTCAGGTCTTCGAGGGGCGAGAAGTTCCATCAACTGGTTTGACTTTGAGTGCCAACGAGCTAAAAGGGACGCAAGAAATGCGCTCCTGAATGCTGGGAAAAGCGGCTTGGCATCAGATAGAAAGCAATATATTGAGCTCCAGACCCGATACAAAAACTTTCTCAGGGGAAAAAAGGATATCAACAACAAAGGTTTATGTCAAACTCATATATTGCTAATGTAAGAATTCCGCCGCATTCAGGCCAATAGTTCGAATAGCTATTCATAGAAGATCAGTTAATTCCTCGACACATTTGAAAGAGTGGAAAGTTTACTTTGATAATTTATTTATACAATGCGTAGGTTTCGTGTATGCTGATAATATGTATTTTATTGTCAAACATAAAGAGCTCAATGCGCCATTACGAGAGGAGGAGGTGCTGCAGGCAATATCAAAGCACAAAAAGGCGGCAAGAGTGGACGATATTCCGGGGGATGACCTTAAATTTGCAGGTAGTTATATAACTCCTTTCCTTGTTTTCTTGTTCAACAATATGTACGAGAAACAGTACTTCCCGCAGAATTGGCGTAAATCTATAATCAGTCCATTACACAAAGTTGGAGATAGATCGGATCCCAAAAACTATAGAGGGATATCATTGTTGTGCAGCATTAGCAAAATGTTTATGTCTATTTTGACTAATTGTCTACGAGAAAGGGAAGAAGGAGGCACTACGTTTTGTTTAGAGCAGGCAGGGTTTCGGGCGGATCATTCCACAATCGACCACGTATACACCATTTTTTCTATTGCAGTCAAGCACGTGTTTGGTAGTGGCAGAGGAAAACTTTATGCGGCTTTTGTTGATTACCAAAAACCCTTTCTCAGTCAACAGAGCATGTCTCTGGACAATTTTGGCGGAATCAACAAAGTTTTGGAGAATGCTGAAATCTGTATATTCGCAGGTGGAAGCGTGTGTACGGTGGAATGAAGTGGTCTCAGACTTCTTCGACTGCTCGGTCGGCATGAGACAGGGGGCAGTTGAGTCCCCGATAATTGTTTGCCTGTTTATTAATTATGTTGCTATGTACATCCGAAAACGTTGACGGCATGGTGTGCAAGTATTGCCCGGGTTGACAGAAATCTTTTCACATATGTTTGCAGACGATGTAGTTTTTCTTTCTACAACCCCAGTTGGCCTAAAGTGCCAGATACACAATCTTTACTGTGCCTCTGAAAGTCCGGGCCTCCGCATTAATACTGACAAAACGAAAATCATGGTCTTTCGAAAGGGCGAACTTATAGGTCGAGATGAAAGATGGTCCCTGGGAGGCAGAGATCTATAACAGAAGTAGTTAACCAATATAAATACCTGGGCATTGTGCTCACCATCAAATTGTCAATATCTTCTGTTCTACACAGCCTGTCCATAAAAGCCAAGAAAAAAATATTCAGCTTATCAAGACAATGTGGAATTTACACACTACGAATGTGGCAGGTTTTTTCCGATTGTATGATGCCCAGGTACAGCCTTCATTACTCTACGGGTCGGAACTGTGGGGATTGGAGAGGAACTGTGGGGATTGGAGAGGAACTGTGGGGATTGGAGAGGAACTGTGGGGATTGTAGAGGAACTTTGGGGATTGTAGAGGAACTGTGGGGATTGGAGAGGAACTGTGGGATTGGAGAGGAACTGTGGAGATTGGAGAGGAACTGTGGGGATTGGAGAGGAACTGTGGGCCACATATGTTTGCCTGTAAGCGTTTTTAACATGTTTCTACTAAAACTTCTAATGCAATGTGTATAGTGGTGAACTGGGGAAATACCCACACCACTATACGAGCGGTAAGGTACTGGTTGCATCTATGTAGGATGTTGGTGGACAGGCTGCCGAAGCAGGCTTACCTAATGATGCTAAAAGAAAATACGGCAAAGTTAAATTGGGCAAAAGCATTAGAGCAATGCTTATCAAGACTTGGGTTTGGTAATGTGTGGGCTAATTGCGGACGTGTAAATGAAAGTTCCTTTATCCGATCCCTCAAGTGTAGACTGCGTGACTGTCATCAACAAGAATGTCATATACAATTTTATGAAAGGGATTGGTTCATACTGTAGAGAAAAGAAGCAAGGAGACTTTCGTCTAACTTCAGAACTTTATTAGCAAGCTTTCGGGGCCAAGTAGGCTCCTTCATCAGTGCAGTGAAAGTCTACACGTGATCATGTATATATAAGCCCTGTGATCAAAGTTCACAACACTCGGGTGCGTGGGGTATGCGGCACGGGGTACAGGCGGCGAAAACGGCGGAGGGTGAGGACATCGCAACGGGAAAGGGGGTGGGGTGGCAAAAAGGGGGGCAGTATAAGCATGTGGGTCTCAGGGAAAGCAGAGCCCAAACTCAAAATCTGAGGTCGCGAGACCAGCAGGACTGCAGGGGCGGGTTTGAAAATAGGTAGTCGATCTTGGTCGCATGATCATGCTTCGCAGGAAGTGCTAGCTAAAAAAAAAACTACCCAACGTGACGAACTAATGCGCATGCGTAGACGTCACGAGAAGAGGTGAACTAGCCACATGTCAATGGCCGACGTGTTGCCGGTTCATTCAGAAAACGCTCTATTTCGAGATACTAGCAACCCATCTAAAGAAAATATAAGCCATGCACAGCATTAATTTATCAAAGGTGTATGTTGAATGCATTAATAGATCGTGAAACCTCCTACAGTTTACACATCGAATGCAGGTCAACGCATCCACGCCGAACATTTGTCTCCAAGATGGCGGCGCGCACTGTACTCATGCTGTCCGCCATCTTGAATCTTTAAAGCTAGGCACCTCTCAAGCTGCTTCGCTCAATCTACGCTCGTCTACGATTGGCTCGATAGCAAGCAAAGAATGAAACTGCCCATTCGGCGAGATCTACGTAGATCTACCGAGATCTTCGCATTTTCAAACCCGCTCCAGAAAACCCGCTCACGCGCAGATAGTGGCACAGGGAGCACGTGCTTGGTGGTGCTAGGCACTGCAAAGGCTGCCAGAGCAGGGCCATAGGGGGTGGAGTGCATCTCATGAGGCGTGGGGGCACGGGAGTCTTTTATAGTGGCCCATGAACCCTAGTTCATGGTTCAGCCCAGCCTCATGAGTGCCGAATCTCCGGATGAGCTGCTGTTTGACCACTCGTCTCCGTCGTGGATCTTGCAGGTGTCCCGTGAGTACGCTCATTCTCAGATCAGTCGCGTTGTGGCCTTCCGCAACTGGGTTGGAGCGTGATTTCTGATCGTGGCCCTGTGTCCGTTCATTCGCTGTCTCAGTGGCTGTCCCGTCTCACCGATGTACCAGGCATCCGGGCACTCTTTGCGGCATCTGATCAGGTATACCAGATTGTTGGAGCCGCAAGTGTAGTGTCCTCTGATGTGGTAAGTAGTCTTTTCTCGGGTGACGGTCGAGTCTGGGTAGATGATGTTGCACGTGAGAAAGCGGGAGGTGTTGCAGGGTGAGAAGAACTGAGTGGTGGAAGTTGGCTCGTACCAGTAACTGCCTCACGTTCGGTGGTTGCCTGAACGCCAGGAAAGGAGGAGCTGGAAACACTTCGGAGAGGTAAGAATCATCCGCTAAGAGTTGCTGGAGCCGTCGCTGGCCGTGTCGCAGTCCCTCGCCTCCCGGGAAGTACTGTACTACGAATGGGACGAATGGTTCATACTGTACAGATCTTTCAAAAGAACGTTACCATTTGAAAGCTTTTTAAATGACATCAATATTTAAAAGTTTAAGGATATATTTACGTTTTCGCTTAGGCAACATAGCACTTGGGTCAAATATGCGAAATCCTGTGAATACTGTAGATCGAGAATATCCCTTCTGCAAAAAATATGAAGATGACTGTCATTTCCTACTCCACTACAATAAATATAGAGCATTTAGAGATAAAGTATATCTTAAAGCGTCTAAATGAGTCAATTTATGCTGATGTAGCAAAGCTGATAAATGGACATGGAATTTTAAAAACTTGAGATGTTGCTATGTACATATTTTATGCATACAAACCGCTATGTGAGATCCCAATGGACACGGCAGGCAAGCAAGCATAAGCGTAGAAACTGCTACTTATACTTGCCTTTTACATCTTGTTGCCATGGAAATGAATCTTTAAAAAGTTTATAGTTGTGCTATTTTAATACTGACTGTTCTTGAATAGATGTTATGTTGCAAAGTGCATGCAGGAGGATGTGCACAGTGTTTATCACGTCCATGACCTGTGTACTATAAGAAATATTCTAATGTAATTCTATATGTATCATACACTTTTTCCAACTCTGTATTTTTTACTGTTTGGGTCGTCGGCCAAAATAAAGACAATCAATCAATAAATCAAATCATATCCAATCCAATCCAATCAATCCAATCCAATCCATCAATCAATCTTACACACACACACTCTCTCTTTTCTCTCTCTCTCTCTCTCTCTCTCTCTCTCTCTCTCTCTCTCACACACACACACACACACACACACACACACACAGACATACAGAGACAGACATACAGAGACATGCATACAGAGACAGACAGACAGACGGATAAACGGACGGACGGACAGAGAGCCAGTTTATATTCTGGAGGACCTTTGCATGATAGGGTATCGCCTGTAAACAGCATGAAAGAATGACTGCATACACAAAGACACAGGAAGAGAGGATGAGGCCACAAAGGCTGCCCTACCCAGTGCCAGTGACGAACTTGATGTAGGCGCTTTCCCCCTTCCTAGGGACGAAGCTGACGCACTTCTTGCCGTTGACAGTAGTCTTGTCCATGATTTCCTTCATGGCGGCCTGCAGGATGACCTGGTCCGAGGTGTCTGTAGCAAGAAACATCAGCGCGTTACGTGAGGGGTCGCCATTTTTAAAATTGTTTTTGACTCGAGACAACACTAGATGACACTTAACGCCCGGGCGTTTGTTATATTCGTGCGCAACTGCTATGTCCGGTGGTGCACTTAACACTACGTCCCTAAAGCCTTAACTCTATAATCACTCGTATTTATTTAATGAACATGACTAAGGAATCCTTAAATATAAACAGTGGTGTCGACTGCTGTTTCTAATAATAATAATAATAATGGGTATTTATATAGCGCTAATTCTCAAGTGAGCTCTAAGCGCTTTACAATCTCGTTCACACATCACAAGCAGACAATCAGATACAAGCAAATCACGTAGGCAATCAACACTAGCAGCAAAATCACATACAATCAGAGCAAGCATACAAACACATAACATTAACAAGCGAGCAGGCAGAATAATCAAACACTGTTGAAGCAAGCAACAACAAAAGAAAAAATAAACAAACAAGCAGGCTAAATAATCCAACACAATCAAGCAGGCATACCAACACAATAAATAAACAAGCAAGCAGACAACCAATCGACAATCTAAACAAGAATGAAATAAGCAAATAAAGAGAACAAACAAGCAAGCAAACACAAACGAGATAAGTGAATCAAAACAAAATATTTACAAAATACAATTACGAGAATATGTACGGGGAGCTGTGAAGTTGAGCGGGTGGGGTCAGTGGGAGGGGGGGGGGGGGTAGGGAGGGGGGGGCTATTTGGCAGATGTGTATGCAAGAGAGAACAGGTGTGTCTTTAGATCAGCGCGGAAAGAGTCAGACTCGGAAGAGGGATACAGACGAAGATTAGCAGGGAGAGAGTTCCAGACGAGAGGAGCGGAGGCAAAGAAAGAGCGGTCACCAAAAGATGATTTCATTTTACGAGGGACGAGGGTGGTGGTGTTTGCTGAAGAGCGAAGTGTTCTGCGTGGCGTGTAAGTGTCTATGAGGGCTGTGAGGTATGCGGGTCCTGTTTGTGTGAATGCGTTGAAAGATAAGCATGCAATTTTGTAAGTGATACGGTCCTCAACACGGAGCCAGTGTAGTTTCTGAAGGTAGGGGGTGATATGCTCAGATTTGCGGACTTTACAGATCAGGCGAGCGGCGTTGTTCTGCAGTTTTTGTAACCTGTCAATGAGATACTCAGGACAGCCATAAAGCAAAGCATTACAATAATCTAGCTTGGATAGAATGAACGCTGAGACAAGGGTCTTTGCCGCTTGCTCAGAGAGATAGTGACGGATTGAACCGATGCGACGGAGCTCAAAGTTCATAGAACGAATGATGGTCTGAACCTGTGCATGCATAGTGAGGTGGGAATCTAACGTAACGCCTAGATTTTTCACTGTGTTAGAAAAGGGGACAGTAGCATTGCCGATGGTGATGGACTCTGGGAGCTGGACAGAGGTAGACATGCGTGGTGAAGAGGCAACCATTGCCTCGGTCTTCTCATCATTTAATTTCAGCTTATTGAATGTCATCCATGACTTCACGTCAAGGACACACGCTTGCATTGAGTGCATAAGAATGTCGAAACACTTGGGATCACCCGACTTTTGCGCCTGCGTATCATCTGCATAAGAATGATGAAGAACCGAATGGGCAGTCATGATATCTGCGAGAGGAGTGGTGTACAGAACAAATAGAACTGGTCCTAAGACCGACCCTTGGGGCACGCCATAGCGCAGCAGAGTAGGATCAGAAGTGTTATTGTTGATGGATACAG
>JAWQFJ010032773.1:5000-11071 GCA_034096865.1 Theodoxus fluviatilis
TCTTCACTCCAGCCTGTCAACATCGTGTTTTCTTTTCTCTACCCATTGAATTTCTTTTGTGCGAAAAGAAAAACCCAGTGCAACAATCGGAAACCTAGACAATGGATGTGTGACAGAAATAGGAACGTCAGGCATAGGGCACCCGTAAACTGAGAGACGAGAAGATGGTGAAAGGTAAATAGGTAAAGGCGTGATGTTATATAGCGACTCATCACCCATGTCTGGGTCTCAAACCGCTTTACACTTACCTCCTGATCACTGGGCCGTTTGGTATATCTGTCTCTGGCACCTGATGACAAACATTGTGACAGACAAAATAGACGCACACAGTCAGGTACCGGCACCAACTCCACACCCTGGGGAGCATTCCCACCCGATGCTGGCTCATGGCCGCATACAAGGGTTGATCGCACCACAGTGTGCCATCACTGTCCTCACAGGTGCCCGGTTTTACTCCTGGTAAGGGCGAAGCGATGGGAGTTAAGCAGCAGCTCGAGGATGCATCTCCAGAATCCGCCCAGCTTCAAACGCCGAACCCACTAGCCGCAAGCGACTGCAGGTCAAGCGCGCAGACCACTCGGTCACAGCGCCCTATAGATGGTCAGGCGGCCCAAAGCTAAAGACTGGAGGAAACGAAACCAGGAGAGGACGAGACACTTCTCATTGTTGGATGGGTCTTGCGTCTACAGCCTCTTGATGACTTTATGATTTGTCACGTCCTGCTATGAAGCATAACTTTTTTGTGCGGAAATAATTATCAACTTGAAATGACTCCGATGCCTCCGCAATATGTCTTTGCTGGTTCATGTCATTGTTCATTTTATTATTGTCCCGCAAAATAAATTGCCACCATCTCTCTTTTTCCTTTTTAAGAGCTTCCTTTCTCCGGCCTGATTCTAGTTCCTTTGTTGCTTTCTTACCTACAGAAACATCTCCATGCCCTCTGCCAGCGTCTGTGCCTCTTTCTTTGCCCGTTCCTTTTCTATGCTTCCTTCTCATCCTCTTTCTTGCTTTCCATCTCTTCCTCGTCACTGTTTTGATTCCCAGGTTTCCTCCAGTTATTCCCTCTTCCATTTCCTCGCCGCCAAACCCCATTGATTCCCCCGGGAATGGGGTAGGGCTGCCGTTAGTTAGGATGCGGAGGGCGAGTGGGAGAGCCCCAGGTGCTAGCAAGAGGTTCTCGGACACTGGGGACAAATTGATTTGAATGCTGTTGAATTCGCACTTACCATCGTTTTTCGCTGTTTGGAGCGACAAGAGGCTCGAGTGGGGCAAAACAGCGAGGAATTATTTAAAAAAAAAACTATTTTCTGGGGAGCCACAGTTTCGGATTCCACTTTTTTTCTAGGTCGTCGTGACCTTTCCAAGGCTGGGCTGTGAGTAGAGTAATGCAGGTGTAATTGCAGAGACAGACTGGAAGAAAATGGAACATGCTTCCCGTGCCATGCGTGCCCCCAAGCAGCCAGACAGCACGCCCATAAAGCATGCACGTAAGCTCGATACGATGGCCGTCAGTGTCAGAGAACATGTCTTGCCATTGATCTGCTCCCTTGCAGGTAATTCGAAAACCACAAGAAAAGTTTTCCCCCCCTTTTCTTCGCACTTTTCACTCATAATTCTCTTGTAAGCATGTCTCGACCGGTGCACATTCATAAAAAGTCTTTGCGAGTTGACGACTATTACTTTGTCAGTGTCTTCTCTTATTCACAGTCGCACAAAGCTAAACTGACAGTTGTGCACAATGGTTTGACCTTTATCCACTTCAGCCCCTTTTTCCCCCGCACCAAGGCAAAATAATGTGGTCGGGAACAACCGCATGCTTCATTGCGTCGAAAAGTGAACAAGCCACGGATGTTCCACGTTTCGCTATCGAAAAGACAACGAGTGGTCAGGCTGCTTTGCTAATTTTCATTCTTCGGCAGTGGAAGAAACAGGAAGAATAGTGCCATGTTGTATTAAGTACAAATTGCAGGCCACTTGCGTCGTGTTCAATCCTTGCTTTCCTCTGTTTCTTCAGTGTTTCACCCGGCAAAACTTTGCACGTGGCTAGAGAAAAAAGGTACATCACCACTATAACCCTCTAAAAGTAGCAATGTAAATATGTGACTTGCATGAATTTAAATGTACATACAGGTCATAAGAATATGGGAAAAGAGAGAAAGAAAGAAAGACAGACAGAAAGAGAGAAAGAAAGAAAGAGAGAGAGAGTGAGAGAGAGAGAAAGAGAGAGAGAGAACGAGAGAGGAGAGGGGAGAGGGAGGGAGGGAGGGGGAGAGAGAGAGAGAGAGAGAGGGAGAGAGAGAGAGAGAGAGAGAGAGAGAGGGAGAGAGAGAGAGAGAGAGAGAGAGAGAGAGAGGGGAGAGAGAGAGAGAGAGAGAGAGAGAGAGATAGAGAGAGAGATTTCATTGAGACCACTGAAGGAGAGTATCATTTTCGATGTATACCCTCTGTAAATTAATGCAAATGAATTGATGAACAAGTACATAATCAAAGAAATAACCTATGAAGAATGAATAAATTGATGAATGAACGACACGAACGAAAGAACGAAGTAATGAATGAGTGATGAAAGAAACGAAAGAAAGAATGAATATTACCTTATTACCCCTCAAAAATCTGCCCATCCCTGTCAGCAATGTTCATATGGTAGTAAATTAAATTCTGATGCATATAAAAATATTGAGGGTTGAAAAGGGTCTTAGGTACACACACAAAAACACGAACACCTTCTTGCTCCTAAGTTTTCTGCATCTTATTCTGACATTCAACAGGTAGATAATCTAGAAGCGGGTATACGAAGTCGAACGTCCATTCAAATTATCGAGCTTGGCCTCGAAATTACTATGCATAGTTGTCAGTCCGCAGCGTAGTATAACATGTAGAAATAATCGAGTGTGGTCATGGTCGCTGCCGTGTATAATCATCCATTCCGTATCACGACATTTCGCCCTTCCTGGCCCTTGTTATCGATCTCATGACGTCAGACAGGTGCAAATGCGTCATTTCCCTTTGTGGGAGTAACAGGAAGCGAGGAAATCTCTGCGCATCTTCATAGGCCTCCCTGCCTCATTGTCCGCTGTCTGTCCGGCGGCTGATTGCTCCTCCGCCCCACAGGCACCTACCCGGATGGTTGCGTCCGACATATGACAAGTCCATACCCCACACCAGGTGATCACTTGATTGGTCCTGGTACCGGAAGTGCTCACGTGTCCCCAAGCCGACGGAAATGGAGTGCCGCCATTCTGTCCCCAGCGTGACGTCATCATAGTCTGTCAGTTCTGCAATCTCTCCGCAGTGGGATACGTCACAGATGTAGCCTTGATGGCGTCTTCGTGTGTGTCAGCTGTCGGTCGTCTGGGACAGGGATGTCCCGCACCGCCAGCCACGGTAATGGCTGCATAGGACGCAGGTCCATTTCACGGTGGTGTTTGGAGATCAAGGAAGCTTAGCGACGGCTGAAAGATATTCGTGACTAGACTCCCTGGCTGTCGTTTGTCACCTAGAGAAGACTGAGTCTGCATTACCGACCGTTTTGACGAGAAGTTTGAGGCTAGACTCTCTGACTGTCGTTTGTCACATAGAAAAGACTGAGTCTGCATTTCTGACTGTTTTGACGAGAAGTTTGCGGCTAGACTCTCTGACTGTCGTTTGACATATAGAAAAGACTGATTCTGCATTTCTGACTGTTTTGACAAGAACTTGGAGACTACACTAGTAGCGAGAAGATGACCAGTGTTGGTTCACGAGGTGACACAGTCGTCTTGAGATGGACGGTCATGAATTTCTTCTGAAGAAAAGGAGACGGAAACCTATGATTGAGAGACTGTTTATTCTCTGAGATTTGAAGATGGAACTACAATTGACAAGACTTCCATGAGGTGGTAGGGTTTCAAGATGTTGAAAAGGAGTTTTCTCGTGAATCTTATGTAGTTGCATCGCAGACTCGCTGCGCCTCTACGTCTGTCCGTAGAAAGGACGATAATGATATGCTGTATATGCAATATTAGGGAAATAGAACAAACAAGGAAAAATTTTAATACATACTTTCTAAAGTAATGTAGTTATAATTTTCATTGCCTTTGTGGAAAATGGTTGTCAAGGCATCTGGAGCGAGGATAAAAACATGGCTTCCTATTACCGCAGTTCAGTGTGTGCTCGAGATAACTCGACCGCCGGTTACCATGCAGTATTTGAATGGTGCACGTGAGGGATTTGAAAAGTAGAGAGAGAAAGAGAGAGAGAGAGAGAGAGAGAGAGAGAGAGAGAGAGAGAAAGATAGACACAGAGAGAGAGACAGAGAGAGACAGAGACAGAGTCAATTTACAAAGCAATTCAGGCATAACATCAAGCAGATTCATGATTTAAAATGGCTGATTCCAGTTAAATAAACATAAAGTAGGGGTAGGCTAACTCGTCATATGAGAACAAATAGACAAAATGCCGAAATGAGCAAAATAAATAAAATAAATAGACGAAATGCTGAGGTGGCGTCAGAACGAATGGAAGTCCGTTTGAAAATCGACGACCATGGACTTGTATTACAAGCTGTAGTAAGCTGATAGCAAATCCCCAGTCTTGATGAACTCGAGTTGTAGTTGTAAGCTGATAGCAAATCCCCATTCTTGATGAACTCGAGGTGTAGTAAGCTGATAGCAAATCACCAGTCTTGATGAACTCGAGTTGTAGTTGTAAGCTGATAGCAAATCACCAGTCTTGATGAACTCGAGGTGTAGTAAGCTGATAGCAAATCAACAGTCTTGAATTCGAGCTGTAGTTGTAAGCTGATAGCAAATCACCAGTCTTGATGAACTCGAGCTGTAGTAAGCTGATAGCAAATCACCAGTCTTGTTGAACTCGAGGTGTAGTAAGCTGATAGCAAATCACCAGTCTTGATGAACTCGAGCTGTAGTAAGCTGATACCAAATCACCAGTCTTGATGAACTGGAGTTGTAGTAAGCTGATAGCAAATCACCAGTCTTGTTGAACTGGAGTTGTAGTAAGCTGATAGCAAATCACCAGTCTTGATGAACTCGAGTTGTAGTAAGCTGATAGCAAATCACCAGTCTTGATGAACTGGAGTTGTAGTAAGCTGATAGCAAATCCTGAGTCTTGATGAACTCGAGGTGTAGTAAGCTGATAGCAAATCACCAGTTTTGTTGAACTCGAGGTGTAAAAGTGGGTTCTCACTGAAACATCAGATGGTATGGGCCGTTACATTTCCACACGGCTTTATCTGTCAACAACTGTGATGACATGCCAACATGAACATTCAATTTGGCTCCGAAAGGTTTCCCGGCGTTTGATCCACTACATATATTGTAAGACGTGGCTTATCGCATGTTAGTCAAACCATAACATGCATTCAATTTCCTGTGACCATGCTGTTGTGTATTCAATAACTTGCATAACCTGCTGTGAAGCCAGTGTAGTGTAAGCGGTTTGAGACCCAGACAAAGGGTGTAAGTCGCTATAAAAAACCACACCTTTACCTTTACCTTTAGTGCTGCATGCAAAATTTTCTGAATTACGAAAACCCCTGCGCGACTATGCATATCACGCGTTTTGGATGTCATTTATTCAAGGCAAAATATCAGCTCTAAATCATGTCTATTTCGGGTGGTTTTCTCGCTTTATCGGGGGAGATAGTGGGTTCGTGGTAGGGACGGAGAAGCCTTTGAAAAAGGATGGAGTTTCTCTGACACTAAGAGTGATTCATCACCGCACGTCTTCTTGACTCCTGGCCTGTGAAGGTTAAGCGCCATTTGTCACTGAAGCCCGCGCTTGAGAAGGCTCATGTCATCGACATCCCGTCCCTGCTGAATTAGAGCCCTCCATCCATTGCGCACACTCGGCCATTTAACACGGCCTTCATCGACCACGCCCTGACTCCATTGCTCTGCTTGCTCGTGCAGTGTCCGTATGAATCGAGGGCAATACGTAGCCTAGAGGTAGAGTGAGAGGTGAGGGAGGATTACAGACTGGGGTAGAGAGGGAAACTGGGGGGGCGGGGGGTTAAAAGTAGGGGGATGTTAGGGGATAGGGATGGCAGGCGATGGGCGGTAAAAGGGCTC
>JAWQFJ010032776.1:0-22104 GCA_034096865.1 Theodoxus fluviatilis
ACTCTCAAATCTGGCTGAATTGTGTTATGGTAACTGTGTACGGAACTGCCGTGTACTCTCAAATCTGGCTGAATTGTGTTATGGTAACTGTGTACGGAACTGCCGTGTACTCTCAAATCTGGCTGAATTGTGTTATGGTAACTGTGTACGGAACTGCCATGTACTCTCAAATCTGGCTGAATTGTGTTATGGTAACTGCATACTGAACTGCCATGTACTCTCAAATCTGGCTGAATTGTGTTATGGTAACTGTGTACTGAACTGCCATGTACTCTCAAATCTGGCTGAATTGTGTTATGGTAACTGTACTGAACTGCCATGTACTCTCAAGAAAAGAGGTTTCCGCCAGACACGGTATTTCCTGGTGTAGCTAAATAGCTGCCACTTGCATCAGAGCTCTTCACAGGTTTTCGAGGTATTTTTGTGAAGACTCTGAGCTATGGCTGTCCTCTTCATGCTGAGAGCATTCTGTATGGTTGTATGAAAGTTGTGTGCACAATTGTTACCTGTGGCCATCTCACACCATAGGCACATTTACAGCTCCTGTGTATAGTCAACATTCCTGCTACTTCTGTGAAATTGCAGCATTTTCCCCCCCTTATTGTACTTGCTGCATAGTTACTGCTGTTTAAATATAGGCACACAGACAATTCATAAAGACAGAGATTGGCTTATTTAGAACTGGCAAAACCACTGTCAACATGTAGCAGGTTTCTTCATGAGAGGTTATAGACTGGTGTAGAATCAAGTAACAGTTCGTTGCTGTTTCTGCTTTGCTCTAAACATCACAGACCACTGTCCAGTCAGACTTCAGGGTGGATGTGGCTACAGTTGTCCCTCCTCAAGGTCGTACGTGCATGGCTTAGTACTCATGATGATGGGAAGGAGGACTGAGACAATGATGATGTTGTGTGAGGTCTTTTTGAATTTCTCTGCTTTGATCATTCTGCTCCTCCCTCAGTCTGACATTCATATCTAGGGCTTTGGCCATGGGATTGGACACCCAGGGTATTGCTTTGCATGCATCTTCCAGGGTAGTATGAATGCATGGTTGGGTCAGAATGGACTGTGCCTGTTTAAATGTCCCCTTTACCTTTTGGCAGCTTAGGGCAGCCCATTGCAGAGCTACCCAAGTAGGCCCCCACAGCCCAGCAGCCAGGGGCCGAGCTGCCCAAGTAGAGCAGCCAGGGGCCGAGCTACCCAAGTAGGCCCCCACCGCCCAGCAGCCAGGGGCCGAGCTGCCCAAGTAGGCCCCCACAGCCCAGCAGCCAGGGGCCAAGCTACCCAAGTAGGCCCCCACAGCCCAGCAGCCAGGGGCAGAGCTACCCAAGTAGGCCCCCACAGCCCAGCAGCCAGGGGCAAAGCTACCCATGTAGGCCCCCACAGCCCAGCAGCCAGGGGCAGAGCTACCCAAGTAGGCCCCCACAGCCCAGCAGCCAGGGGCCGAGCTACCCAAGTAGGCCCCCACAGCCCAGCAGCCAGGGGCCGAGCTACCCAAGTAGGCCCCCACAGCCCAGCAGCCAGGGGCCGAGCTGCCCATGTAGGCCCCCACAGCCCAGCAGCCAGGGGCCGAGCTGCCCAAGTAGGCCCCCACTGCCCAGCAGCCAGGGGCCGAGCTACCCAAGTATGTCCCCACAGCCCAGCAGCCAGGGGCCGAGCTGCCCAAGTATGTCCCCACAGCCCAGCAGCCAGGGGCCCAGCTGCCCAAGTAGGCCCCCACAGCCCAGCAGCCCATTGCAGAGCTACCCATGTAGGCCCCCACAGCCCAGCAGCCAGGGGCCGAGCTACCCAAGTAGGGCCCCGCAGCCAGGGGCCGAGCTACCCAAGTAGAGCCCAGCAGCCAGGGGCCGAGCTACCCAAGTAGGCCCCCACAGCCCAGCAGCCAGGGGCCGAGCTACCCAAGTAGGCCCCCACTGCCCAGCAGCCAGGGGCCGAGCTACCCAAGTAGGCCCCCACTGCCCAGCAGCCAGGGGCCGAGCTGCCCAAGTAGGCCCCCGCAGCCCAGCAGCCAGGGGCCGAGCTACCCATGTAGGCCCCCACTGTCCAGCAGCCAGGGGCCGAGCTACCCAAGTAGGCCCCCACTGCCCAGCAGCCAGGGGCCGAGCTGCCCAAGTAGGTCCCCACAGCCCAGCAGCCCATTGCAGAGCTACCCAAGTAGGCCCCCACAGCCCAGCAGCCAGGGGCCGAGCTACCCAAGTAGGCCCCCACAGCCCAGCAGCCCATTGCAGAGCTACCCAAGTAGGCCCCCACAGCCCAGCAGCCAGGGGCCGAGCTACCCAAGTAGGCCCCCACAGCCCAGCAGCCAGGGGCCGAGCTGCCCAAGTAGGCCCCCACAGCCCAGCAGCCAGGGGCCGAGCTATCCAAGTAGGTCCCCACAGCCCAGCAGCCCATTGCAGAGCTACCCAAGTAGGCCCCCACAGCCCAGCAG
This sequence comes from Theodoxus fluviatilis, assembly GCA_034096865.1. Lineage (NCBI taxonomy): Eukaryota > Metazoa > Mollusca > Gastropoda > Cycloneritida > Neritidae > Theodoxus > Theodoxus fluviatilis. The sequence goes on from JAWQFJ010032776.1 coordinate 2,429, forward strand.
CCAGGGGCCGAGTTACCCAAGTAGAGCAGCCAGGGGCCGAGCTACCCAAGTAGGCCCCCACCGCCCAGCAGCCAGGGGCCGAGCTGCCCAAGTAGGTCCCCACAGCCCAGCAGCCAGGGGCCGAGCTGCCCAAGTAGGTCCCCACAGCCCAGCAGCCAGGGGCCGAGCTACCCAAGTATGCCCCCACAGCCCAGCAGCCAGGGGCCGAGCTACCCAAGTAGGCCCCCACAGCCCAGCAGCCCATTGCAGAGCTACCCATGTAGGCCCCCCACAGCCCAGCAGCCAGGGGCCGAGCTACCCAAGTAGGCCCCCACTGCGCAGCAGCCAGGGGCCGAGCTACCCAAGTAGGCCCCCACAGCCCAGCAACCAGGGGCCAAGCTGCCCAAGTATGTCCCCTCAGCCGAGCAGCCAGGGGCAGAGCTACCCAAGTAGGCCCCCACAGCCCAGCAGCCAGGGGCAGAGCTACCCATGTAGGCCCCCACAGCCCAGCAGCCAGGGGCCGAGCTACCCAAGTAGGCCCCCACAGCCCAGCAGCCAGGGGCCGAGCTACCCAAGTAGGCCCCCACTGCCCAGCAGCCAGGGGCCGAGCTGCCCAAGTAGGCCCCCACAGCCCAGCAGCCAGGGGCCGAGCTACCCATGTAGGTCCCCACAGCCCAGCAGCCAGGGGCCGAGCTACCCAAGTAGGCCCCCACAGCCCAGCAGCCAGGGGCCGAGCTACCCAAGTAGGGCCCCGCAGCCAGGGGCCGAGCTACCCAAGTAGGCCCCCACAGCCCAGCAGCCAGGGCCCGAGCTACCCAAGTAGAGCCCAGCAGCCAGGGGCCGAGCTACCCAAGTAGAGCCCAGCAGCCAGGGGCCGAGCTACCCAAGTAGGCCCCCACAGCCCAGCAGCCAGGGGCCGAGCTACCCAAGTAGGCCCCCACAGCCCAGCAGCCAGGGGCCGAGCTGCCCATGTAGGCCCCCACTGCCCAGCAGCCAGGGGCCGAGCTACCCAAGTAGGCCCCCACAGCCCAGCAGCCAGGGGCCGAGCTACCCAAGTAGGCCCCCACAGCCCAGCAGCCAGGGACCGAGCTACCCAAGTAGGCCCCCACAGCCCAGCAGCCAGGGACCGAGCTACCCAAGTAGGCCCCCACAGCCCAGCAGCCAGGGGCCGAGCTGCCCATGTAGGCCCCCACTGCCCAGCAGCCAGGGGCCGAGCTACCAAGTAGGCCCCCACAGCCCAGCAGCCAGGGGCCGAGCTGCCCAAGTAGGCCCCCACAGCCCAGCAGCCAGGGGCCGAGCTACCCATGTAGGCCCCCACTGTCCAGCAGCCGGGCTGAGCTACCCAAGTAGGCCCCCACAGCCCAGCAGCCAGGGGCCGAGCTACCCATGTAGGCCCCCACTGTCCAGCAGCCAGGGGCAGAGCTACCCATGTAGGCCCCCACAGCCCAGCATCCAGGGGCCGAGCTACCCAAGTAGGCCCCCACAGCCCAGCAGCCAGGGGCCGAGCTACCCAAGTAGGCCCCCACAGCCCAGCAGCCAGGGGCCGAGCTACCCAAGTAGGCCCCCACAGCCCAGCAGCCAGGGGCCGAGCTACCCAAGTATGTCCCCACAGCCCAGCAGCCAGGGGTCGAGCTACCCAAGTAGGTCCCCACAGCCCAGCAGCCAGGGGCCGAGCTGCCCAAGTAGGCCCCCACAGCCCAGCAGCCAGGGGCCGAGCTGCCCAAGTAGGCCCCCACTGTCCAGCAGCCAGGGGCCGAGCTGCCCAAGTAGGCCCCCACCGCCCAGCAACCAGGGGCCGAGCTATCCAGGTAGGCCCCCACAGCCCAGCAGCCAGGGGCCGAGCTACCCAAGTAGGCCCCCACTGCCCAGCAACCAGGGGCCGATCTACCCATGTAGGCCCCCACAGCCCAGCAGCCCATTGCAGAGCTACCCGTGTAGGTCCCCACAGCCCAGCAGCCAGGGGCCGAGCTACCCAAGTAGACCCCCACAGCCCAGCAGCCAGGGGCCGAGCTATCCAAGTAGGCCCCCACAGCCCAGCAGCCCATTGCAGAGCTACCCAAGTAGGCCCCCACAGCCCAGCAGCCAGGGGCCGAGCTACCCATGTAGGCCCCCACAGCCCAGCAGCCCATTGCAGAGCTACCCATGTAGGCCCCCACAGCCCAGCAGCCCATTGCAGAGCTGCCCAAGTAGGTCCCCACAGCCCAGCAGCCAGGGGCCGAGCTACCCAAGTAGGCCCCCACAGCCCAGCAACCAGGGGCCGAGCTATCCAGGTAGGCCCCCACTGCCCAGCAGCCAGGGGCCGAGCTATCCAAGTAGACCCCCACAGGCCAGCAGCCAGGGGCTCCATGAGATGAGGGGGGCATCGGGCAGCGCTGACCTTGTGTCCTACTGAATGTCTGCCTTTGACAAAGAGATTCCAGTGTGCTTGCCTGGTGTTGTCCACCTTTTGCATCTGTCAGGGCAAAGACTAAGCCACTTTGCATAGACATGAGGCCCTGGGAAGCATAGGTGAATGTCAGCATTTGATTGCCGTTATGTTTGCTTTCATCATGATGACATATGTTGACACCAGTCTTTTCCTTGCAAGATCTCGGCTTCTCTCGCATCTATGCAACGGTGCGTGGAGTAAGAGAGGGATTTCCTAGTTCCTTGTTCGTTCTTTGTTTATAAGGCAGGATTCCAATGTTTGTCCTTAATCTGATGACAGAGTAATCATGGGTTTGAGATGTGGTGAAATTAAATGCATAGCAATGAACTGGATCAAGGAAGGTGCAAGTCTACATCAAAGGGAAGGGGGCATGAGAGTTGCAAATGGATCATGGCTTTGAAGGGGGTGTAATACCCGACAATGGTGAGGAAGTATGAACATTCTTTTCTGAAGGAGTTGACTCTCAGAGCTGCTGTTGGCAAGCTGTTTGAAAAGAGATGGACCACATGAACATCTTGATCTGCTGCTCTTTTTAAGAGTTTCCAGCTGAGACACTGTAATGTAATCTCTTGGCATTGATAGCCAAGTACCTTGTAGCTGGAAGGCTTAGACCTTATTGCAATATGTTGTTCTGTACGCAAATCATTTTGCTGACCAGCGTTGAATTTTCTTTCCATTGCTTAGAATTAGAGTCAGAATTGTTGTACCAATTACTTTTCTGAGTATCAGTGACTGCTATCAAGTGTGCTATTTGACTGTACTGCATTTCTTCAATATCAAATAGTTCCTGAGCTTTTACTGCTAGAAAAAACTCACATTCAAGTTTTTGAATAAGTTTTGTTCATTGCATTTATTAATGTGACTAAAAACTGGCAATGTTTGACTACTGCAGTATGTGCAGATACGGCATGAAACCATTCGAAGGCATCTAAAGGGAAGTAACTGCAAAGTTATCTCATTTCATTTATTGTGCATAACTCGCAGTTGATCTGCTTTTGAAATATTTTCAGATTTTTTTTCTTCTCTTCTTCTTTCTAATCAAGATTAATAATGAATTGTCTCATGTCTCATTCCACCCATGACATTTCATTGCATGTTAGTTCCAGCATACAAAACAATTTCCTGAAGGCAGCTCACACATGCAAGATAGGAGCTCTGTGAAGATGGGTGTGCTAACCAACAGCAAAGTGCAGAAAGTGTTTGTGTGGACAGTTTTGCCTTGGTTCACAGAAATGCACATAGTGACGAACAAAATAAATGTGATGAAAGTATTGTTGAATTTGATGTGTAGGTGTAGAGAGAGTTTACCCTGAGAACATTTGAAACATCTTTGGGCCTAGCTGGGATTGCTAATTGCTGAACTAGGTCATTTTTTTCCACCACTCAAACTTTGCATAGAGATACTTTGGCCAGAAGGCTGTAATAGTTCTCGTTCATTTCAAACAGAGGAATCTTGTGCTTGTGGAGAATGTCATGGGGGATCTTCCGCTTATGCTTCCATGGAGACGTTTAGGTTGGTTTTAGGCCTTTGCTAAAATAATGTTCACATTGATGCCACTCAAGCTGTTTCATTTTTTTTTATTACCATTTTCAAATCTTAATATGACAATTGTTGAACTGCTTGAACTTGTTCTTTCTCATACCTTTTGTTCTCCTGTGTGATGGTAGAATACCTACTGATGATGTTGCAAATCTGAATTTGTTTTGGGAATGTTTTAACCATGTTCTAATCGATTTCCTCTGCAATGCAGTGAATACCTGGGTTGAGGATGTGTTTCTATTTCTGTGTGGAACTCTAGAGATTCATGTTTTCTTAGTTAAACCTTTGCAGCATTTGTGCTATTGAACGTGGCTTCCAAATAAACTCCTTCCCCTGTGGGATGGGGGTAAGAATAGACCCACCAGGTCCCTCTACTCGTTTCATAAGAGGTGAATAACTAGAAAAATGGTGACTGGACTTGCACCAATTCTAACCAAATCTGATGATAGTTTTGTAATCTTACATAGCCTACAAAGGCTGATAAGCCATAAAAATTCACCCATCCATCCATTCATCCATCCATCCACCCACCCATCCACCCATCCATCCATCCATCCATCCTTCAAAGAGTTCCACACTGACCGATGTGCCTGTCATGGAACTGATGTAAATCTTAATGAATTACACACAGGACTGAAGATATTGGTGTATAGTATGCTACCGTGCAAATCTAAACATCCTCATTTTTAAGGCAATGGAGAGAATGCCTAGACACACACACTTTTGTGTATAAATCTTTTGTATTTTGTGCAGCCACATTTTTGACTTCGTGTGGAAAACTGAATTTTACTCAAAAAAGGACATGATTATTTATCAGAATTCAATTTTGATGTGGAAAAGTCCTTGCATAGTAGACCACCCAAAAAAATTCTGCAACCAATTTTCAGAAAGAAATTCAATTTCGTTAGAGTTATTTTTATCTGCAGTTTTCCCCTCATACATGAAATAGTTCCATGTTAAATTACATTTCTAGTTGAAGCAATGCTTTACTGAGTATTTTCTTAGAATTTTTTATTTGTATTCAGTCTTTGTTGTCAATGCTATTGCTTTTGCAGAATCTGGTACGTTTTTGTTTTTTTACATTCCATGACACAAAAGAAAGTATTTGAACAGTTTTCAGTCCTCCATGTACTTTAGTACGAGGAAACTACGCAGAACAGATTTCATTGTGACTGTGATATATTGCTAGGTGTAACATGTATTGTTTTTGTTGGATTCCTCGGTCAGTTTATAAAACTGCAATCATATGACGAAGAAGGAGAATCTTGAATGCAGTAGGTGTTGAAGAGGAAGGTTTCATGTGATATTAGCTGTTGTTGAATTCTGTGTTCCCTTTCCAAAGTGTCAATTCTGCAGAAGATAATTTAGTTAGAACAAGTGTTTCTTTTTCAAATTTTTAAATTAATATAATAAAATTAAAGCAGATTGAGTAATCCTCTTTCCCCCCCCCCCCCCCCCCCCCCCCCCCCTATAAACATGCTGAAGAAAATGTCGTGAACTGATGCAGTTTAGTGAAGTGTCATGTCTGTAATTAATCCCACCAAAGATCTTACCAAAAAATGTTAACAGCCATTTAAGACAACTCGCCTAAGTCATTTATCACCTGCATTGCTTACACCTGCATGTAGTTTTTTAATATTTACTGTGACTTGTATAAACTTTGCAGATTGGCACGACAGGAATGATTAAACTAAGATTTTTGTGTGGAAAATGGCTAAGAGAACAAATGAAAGAATTTTTTTGCGTGATCTCTTTGTTATTTCCAAAGATGAGCTTACATTGCTTTTTCCCCACACTGGCTTTTTAGCATTGCTTTGTATGTGGCAAAGATAATACGCACAGGTGGCTGTTTAGCCCCGCAATGTTATACTCCATAAAGCAATGCTAAAAAGCCAGTGTGGGGGAAAAACAATGTAAGCTCATCTTTGGAAATAACAAAGAGATCACGCACAACCATTCTTTCATTTGTTCTCTTAGCCATTTTCCACACAAAAATCTTAGTTTAATCATTCCTGTCGTGCCAATCTGCAGAGTTTATACAAGTCACAGTAAATATTAAAAAACTACGTGCAGGTGTAAGCAATGCAGGTGATAAATGACTTAGGCGAGTTGTCTTAAATGGCTGTTAACATTTTTTGGTAAGATCTTTGGTGGGATTAATTACAGACATGACACTTCACTAAACTGCATCAGTTCACGACATTTTCTTCAGCATGTTTATAGGGGGGGGGGGGGGGGGGGGGGGGGGGGAAAGAGGATTACTCAATCTGCTTTAATTTTATTATATTAATTTCAAAATTTGATTCAGCTTCCACACTTATGAAAAAGAAACACTTGTTCTAACTAAATTATCTTCTGCAGAATTGACACTTTGGAAAGGGAACACAGAATTCAACAACAGCTAATATCACATGAAACCTTCCTCTTCAACACCTACTGCATTCAAGATTCTCCTTCTTCGTCATATGATTGCAGTTTTATAAACTGACCGAGGAATCCAACAAAAACAATACATGTTACACCTAGCAATATATCACAGTCACAATGAAATCTGTTCTGCGTAGTTTCCTCGTACTAAAGTACATGGAGGACTGAAAACTGTTCAAATACTTTCTTTTGTGTCATGGAATGTAAAAAAACAAAAACGTACCAGATTCTGCAAAAGCAATAGCATTGACAACAAAGACTGAATACAAATAAAAAATTCTAAGAAAATACTCAGTAAAGCATTGCTTCAACTAGAAATGTAATTTAACATGGAACTATTTCATGTATGAGGGGAAAACTGCAGATAAAAATAACTCTAACGAAATTGAATTTCTTTCTGAAAATTGGTTGCAGAATTTTTTTGGGTGGTCTACTATGCAAGGACTTTTCCACATCAAAATTGAATTCTGATAAATAATCATGTCCTTTTTTGAGTAAAATTCAGTTTTCCACACGAAGTCAAAAATGTGGCTGCACAAAATACAAAAGATTTATACACAAAAGTGTGTGTGTCTAGGCATTCTCTCCATTGCCTTAAAAATGAGGATGTTTAGATTTGCACGGTAGCATACTATACACCAATATCTTCAGTCCTGTGTGTAATTCATTAAGATTTACATCAGTTCCATGACAGGCACATCGGTCAGTGTGGAACTCTTTGAAGGATGGATGGATGGATGGATGGGTGGATGGGTGGGTGGATGGATGGATGAATGGATGGATGGGTGAATTTTTATGGCTTATCAGCCTTTGTAGGCTATGTAAGATTACAAAACTATCATCAGATTTGGTTAGAATTGGTGCAAGTCCAGTCACCATTTTTCTAGTTATTCACCTCTTATGAAACGAGTAGAGGGACCTGGTGGGTCTATTCTTACCCCCATCCCACAGGGGAAGGAGTTTATTTGGAAGCCACGTTCAATAGCACAAATGCTGCAAAGGTTTAACTAAGAAAACATGAATCTCTAGAGTTCCACACAGAAATAGAAAAGCAAAATTAATATCAAAACCAGCCGAACCAACCAAACACAAACACATGCAAGCACGCACACATGTATACTGATAATGCAAAAATGTATCTGAAAAAAATCTTTAATAAGATCAGGGTTCAAGGTAACAATCAACATTAAACACGGCACTGACAGGTTTCTAGAACAGCTGACACTACAGTACACAGGAATATGGCAGACAGCGTGACAGACAGCGTGACAGACAAATAAAGCTTGCAGCATTACCAGCAAAGAGATCACCTGACAAGCCCACAACAAATATGGTGGGAAGACGAGATTGGTCAGACCCAGGGTAGCAGCAACACTTATCCTAGTTCATGCATGTACAACACAAACATTTCTTTATCATCCTAGGCAGTTTTTATACCGACTCAACGAAGATGTGTTATCATATATTGGGCATTGAATGTTCATCCTGTGAAGAAACACACAAGAAACAAGATGCTACCAGAAGCACAAATTAAGCACAGACACCAATGACAGAAGATGGTTGAAAACAATTAGCCCTTATGAAAACAATTAACAAAAGAGAGCATTAGGGAACCGACCTCAACTGGAAAAAAAGCAACACCCCCAAAAAACAACAACCTGACAATTAGTTTCGTTTTATGTCCCGTACTGCCTATTACTACCTCTTGTCAACATTACCATCATTCACACACTTGCCAAATAGCGGCAAAACAGCAATGAAAATATGTTCTGACTGCACATCATGTTTGATATGCTTTTTGAAATTGTTGCAAATATCAAAAGATTATTGCTGCATTGTCATTATTATTACAGTGTTTTTGTAAAAGCAGATTTCTTAGGCAACACCCTAAACTATTCATTACTCAGTTACTTTTCAGGCACAATACTTCACTCACACACACAGATCACAACCTTGGACTTAGAAATAAAAGCAAATGGGAGAAAATGAAATACTGATAATACCTCACACACACACACACACACACACACACATACACACTTGACCAGAACTCTCCTCTAAGTAAATGATATGCCACTGGCAACATCATTATGACCTTTTTACAATGACCAGTAAAGGTGCCATATGCAGGGGTATGAATGTTTTTGAAAACTCCAGTTGTAAATATTTCTCTTCTTCCCCATTGAGGGTTAGGGTGGGGTGGGGGTGTGGGGTGGGGGGTGGGTTGGGGGAGGAAGAGTAATTAATGCACAGAAAGCTATTAACTGTCAACAAAGTATGTTGTTCCCTCTTGAGATCAACAGAGTTGCCACAACTCCCACTATTCCTGTGAACACAGCAGGCATGATATCGATGCAAAGGACTGTGCCTTAAATGCAGTGTAACTTTATGGAGGAAAAAGTAAAAGTATTTGCATCACTCTCTGAACTGGCAGTGGGCGGATGAAGCTTGCATGACATAAGTCATACAGCAATCTTTTACTAAATAAAGGAGAGAGAGAGAGAGAGAGAGAGAGAGAGAGAGAGAGAGGGAGGAAAACAAGAACCACAGGAATATTCAATGGAGAGACCATTACTGCAAATAAACTGGAAGATTGCACAGAAATGAAAGTGGAATAACTCCACAGAAATACAATGTTAGCTCTGGTATATATCAAAACTGTCAAATCAATTGGTAAAAAAAAATCAAAAAAAAATTCACACACATGAAAATATTGCTACATAACCTCCTCAAAACAAAAGAGTACAATACAAATCCACACGTTTCCTTTTCTGACTCTGCAATCAATGCACAATATAGTATATGAGTCGCACTTAAACAACACTTTTAAAAGTTCTACTCCAGGGCCCGTATTCACAACGGCGATTTATCAGCGATTTATGTTAACTCCGATTTATCTCTAAACTCAGACGATTCCAACTGCCTGTTCCGCTCTCCCTTGGCTGGAAACCAGTATATATAGCAAAGCGCAACCTAGGATCCTCTGACGAGCGTACCTTATCTAACTGATCAAGATAACGCGGGGCTAGGGGATAAATCGAGTGTTAAAAAGATAAATCGCCGTTGTGAATACGGGCCCAGGAAGTTAAAGTGAAAATACACCACATTCTTGAGTATTTCATCCAGTTATAGCAATATACATGGATAAATGCATTCTTCAATGTTGATGTAAATGCTGGGTTACTTGACATGTATTATACACTACATAGGTAATGAAGAGGCGAATGTAACACACAACCAGAGCTGCTCAATGTCCCTCGTCAGCTGGAATACAATATCTCAAACACAGGAATGCATACATGTAAGACTTTTAGCTGGAGTATCTACATTTATACGGTATGAAGCAAGGCAAGCCACAACGACACATCAACAGGACCATTTACTCGAAAAGCTCTGTTTACTGTACTGGTACCCATTAAGAAGAAATAAAATCACAAATGGGTCAGTTTTTCCAATATGGCAAACCCAACATCACAAACTCTGACAGGTACAAGTAGCCTTCTCCCTGTGTCTACATCACTCCCACAACTGTTGCCCATGTAAGATTATCAAACTCCAAAAAATTGGATGACTTTGGGTATGTTTCGCTTCAGATCTTGGGTGAGAACACAATTACACTGAAAGCCACTGATGAAGACAAAGGCAAAATGATAAAGATTTAGTATAATGGTAAGAAAATAACTGGAGTTCACCCATTTTTCGCTGTATTAAATGCACCACAAAGTCTGCAGGATATGTTCTATGAAGTTATAACCATTCCAACATTGAAGCAGGTCTAGGAATGATTCATGACACATGGACCACTGGAATGACATTTTGACATTTGTTAGAAACAATCATCAAACCCAGATATTCACTGCATTGCAGAGGAAATCAATTAGAACATGGTTAAAACATTCCCAAAACAAATCAGATTGCAACATCATCAGTAGGTATTCTACAATCACAATGAGAACAAAAGGATGAGAAAGAAAAGTTAAGAAGTCAAAATGTCATATTAAGATTTGAAAATGGTAATAAAAAAATGAAACACTTGATTGGCACAATGAACTTATTTACAAAGCCTAAAACCAACTAAACGTCTCCATGGAAGCAAGCTGAAGATCCCCCAACATTCTCCACAAGCAAGATTCCTCTGTTGAAAGAACGAGAAATATTAAAGCCTTTGCCAAAGTATTCTATGCAAAGTTGAATAGGTGAAAAATGACCTAGTTCAGCAATTAGCAATCCCAGCTAGGCCCAAAGATGTTTCAAATGTTCTCAGGGTAAACTCTCTCTACACCTACACATCAAATTCAACAATACTTTCATCACATTTATTTTGTTCGTCACTATGTGCATTTCTGTGAACCAAGGCAAAACTGTCCACACAAACACTTTCTGCACTTTGCTGTTGGTTAGCACACCCATCTTCACAGAGCTCCTATCTTGCATGTGTGAGCTGCCTTCAGGAAATTGTTTTGTATGCTGGAACTAACATGCAATGAAATGTCATGGGTGGAATGAGACATGAGACAATTCATTATTAATCTTGATTAGAAAGAAGAAAGAGAAGAAAAAAAATCTGAAAATATTTCAAAAGCAGATCAACTGCGAGTTATGCACAATAAATGAAATGAGATAACTTTGCAGTTACTTCCCTTTAGATGCCTTCGAATGGTTTCATGCCGTATCTGCACATACTGCAGTAGTCAAACATTGCCAGTTTTTAGTCACATTAATAAATGCAATGAACAAAACTTATTCAAAAACTTGAATGTGAGTTTTTTCTAGCAGTAAAAGCTCAGGAACTATTTGATATTGAAGAAATGCAGTACAGTCAAATAGCACACTTGATAGCAGTCACTGATACTCAGAAAAGTAATTGGTACAACAATTCTGACTCTAATTCTAAGCAATGGAAAGAAAATTCAACGCTGGTCAGCAAAATGATTTGCGTACAGAACAACATATTGCAATAAGGTCTAAGCCTTCCAGCTACAAGGTACTTGGCTATCAATGCCAAGAGATTACATTACAGTGTCTCAGCTGGAAACTCTTAAAAAGAGCAGCAGATCAAGATGTTCATGTGGTCCATCTCTTTTCAAACAGCTTGCCAACAGCAGCTCTGAGAGTCAACTCCTTCAGAAAAGAATGTTCATACTTCCTCACCATTGTCGGGTATTACACCCCCTTCAAAGCCATGATCCATTTGCAACTCTCATGCCCCCTTCCCTTTGATGTAGACTTGCACCTTCCTTGATCCAGTTCATTGCTATGCATTTAATTTCACCACATCTCAAACCCATGATTACTCTGTCACCAGATTAAGGACAAACATTGGAATCCTGCATTATAAACAAAGAACGAACAAGGAACTAGGAAATCCCTCTCTTACTCCACACACCTCACGGCTGCGTTGCATAGATGCGAGAGAAGCCGAGATCTTGCAAGGAAAAGACTGGTGTCAACATATGTCATCATGATGAAAGCAAACATAACGGCAATCAAATGCTGACATTCACCTATGCTTCCCAGGGCCTCATGTCTATGCAAAGTGGCTTAGTCTTTGCCCTGACAGATGCAAAAGGTGGACAACACCAGGCAAGCACACTGGAATCTCTTTGTCAAAGGCAGACATTCAGTAGGACACAAGGTCAGCGCTGCCCGATGCCCCCCTCATCTCATGGAGCCCCTGGCTGCTGGCCTGTGGGGGTCTACTTGGATAGCTCGGCCCCTGGCTGCTGGGCAGTGGGGGCCTACCTGGATAGCTCGGCCCCTGGTTGCTGGGCTGTGGGGGCCTACTTGGGTAGCTCGGCCCCTGGCTGCTGGGCTGTGGGGACCTACTTGGGCAGCTCTGCAATGGGCTGCTGGGCTGTAGGGGCCTACTTGGGTAGCTCTGCAATGGGCTGCTGGGCTGTGGGGGCCTACATGGGTAGCTCGGCCCCTGGCTGCTGGGCTGTGGGGGCCTACTTGGGTAGCTCTGCAATGGGCTGCTGGGCTGTGGGGGCCTACTTGGGTAGCTCGGCCCCTGGCTGCTGGGCTGTGGGGGTCTACTTGGGTAGCTCGGCCCCTGGCTGCTGGGCTGTGGGGACCTACATGGGTAGCTCTGCAATGGGCTGCTGGGCTGTGGGGGCCTACATGGGTAGATCGGCCCCTGGTTGCTGGGCAGTGGGGGCCTACTTGGGTAGCTCGGCCCCTGGCTGCTGGGCTGTGGGGGCCTACCTGGATAGCTCGGCCCCTGGTTGCTGGGCGGTGGGGGCCTACTTGGGCAGCTCGGCCCCTGGCTGCTGGACAGTGGGGGCCTACTTGGGCAGCTCGGCCCCTGGCTGCTGGGCTGTGGGGGCCTACTTGGGCAGCTCGGCCCCTGGCTGCTGGGCTGTGGGGACCTACTTGGGTAGCTCGACCCCTGGCTGCTGGGCTGTGGGGACATACTTGGGTAGCTCGGCCCCTGGCTGCTGGGCTGTGGGGGCCTACTTGGGTAGCTCGGCCCCTGGCTGCTGGGCTGTGGGGGCCTACTTGGGTAGCTCGGCCCCTGGCTGCTGGGCTGTGGGGGCCTACTTGGGTAGCTCGGCCCCTGGATGCTGGGCTGTGGGGGCCTACATGGGTAGCTCTGCCCCTGGCTGCTGGACAGTGGGGGCCTACATGGGTAGCTCGGCCCCTGGCTGCTGGGCTGTGGGGGCCTACTTGGGTAGCTCAGCCCGGCTGCTGGACAGTGGGGGCCTACATGGGTAGCTCGGCCCCTGGCTGCTGGGCTGTGGGGGCCTACTTGGGCAGCTCGGCCCCTGGCTGCTGGGCTGTGGGGGCCTACTTGGTAGCTCGGCCCCTGGCTGCTGGGCAGTGGGGGCCTACATGGGCAGCTCGGCCCCTGGCTGCTGGGCTGTGGGGGCCTACTTGGGTAGCTCGGTCCCTGGCTGCTGGGCTGTGGGGGCCTACTTGGGTAGCTCGGTCCCTGGCTGCTGGGCTGTGGGGGCCTACTTGGGTAGCTCGGCCCCTGGCTGCTGGGCTGTGGGGGCCTACTTGGGTAGCTCGGCCCCTTGCTGCTGGGCAGTGGGCGGCCTACATGGGCAGCTCGCCCGCCTGGCTGCTGGGCTGTGGGGGCCTACGTGGCTAGCTCGTCCGCCTTGAGCTGCTAGGGCCATGTACGAGGGGCCTACTAATGGGTAGCTCGGCCCCATGGCTGCTAGCTTGAGGGGGCTCTACAGTTTGTGCGTCAGCCGTCGAGCCCCTGAGTCTGCTGGGCTCTGCTTTTGGGTAGCTCGGAACTCACCCGCCACGGATAGGCTGCGCTGGGCTACTACTTTGGAGGTAGCTCGGGCCCCTGGGCTGCTGGGGCTGTGCGGCGGGACTCTAGTACTTGGGTGACAGGTTCTATCGGGTCCGCCGTGGCTGCCTGGGTGGGCCCTACCTTCCCATTTGGGTTAGCTCGTGGCCCCGTTCTGTGGTCTCGTCTGGGGCTGTTCGGCCTGACTTGTGGTATCTCATGGGGTGTTTCCGTCTACCCCCTGCGCTCGCTGGGCCTGGTGTGAGCTGACCTACATCGGTGTAGCCTCGGGCCACCCCTGCTAGCTTGGGCGCTGTGGGGGCCTACTTGGCAGCCTCGGCCCCTGTGAGCTGCTTGGCAGTGAAGCTGAGGCCTAATTAGTGGTACTCGATTGAGTGCCCTGCTGCTAGGGCTGGGTGGATGGGCCTACTTTGGATTCGGCGTACAGCTGATCTGGCTTCCGCCGTTGTGCTCTGTGAGGCTTGCGGCCATGGATGGCGGTGATGGGGTGCGCTACTGTGGTCTGTGGGACTCTTTCGCATCATGCCCGTCATGGCTGCCTGCCTCGCACGGCTATTGTGTGGGGCGTGCCTACTCTTGGGTGTGCTCCCTGCCCCTGTCTGGCTCGGGGGCTGAGGGACATACTTGGGTCCAGTGGCCCCTGCGTGCTGTGTGGGCTGTGGGGGCCTACTGTGGGTAGCTCCGCGTCGCCCTGGGCTGACAGCGCAGTGTGGCGGGCACCTTCATCATCGTGTAGGGGTAGCTCGGGGCCCGCCCCCTGGCGGCTCTTTGGCTGTGGTGGGGGCCTACATGGTGTAGCCTCTCTCGCGGGTGCGTGGTGGGGCGGGCCGCTTACTTGTGGGGTGTGAGACCCCGCGCGAAACTCGGACCCGTCCCCCGTGCCTCGCTTATTGCTGGTCTGTTGGGCGGCATACTTGGGTCTAGCTCGGCCCCATCTTGGCGCTGCTGTGCGCCCTGATGGGACACCCTACTTGGGCAGATCCTCGGCCCCCTGGCTGGCTGTGGGTCTGTACGTGGGACCTACTTTGAGGGCAGCTACGTGTCGCCAGCCTGAGGCGCTTGCTGGGAGCGTTGATGGTGGGGTGTTCAGCCATACTATGTAGGTAGCTGCTCCGGTCACGCTTCTCACCCTGCTGGCTGATGGCTCCTAACCTGTGTTGGGCTACACACACGGCCGCCCCAACCGGGTGGCTTGCTGCTGGCTGACTGAGGGCCTAACTTCGGGGGGTCAACACTCCCTGCAACTGTGCGTGTGCCTGCGGCATATCGCTGTGGTGACCTACCTTGGCTAGCTCGGGGACTGCACGCTGTCCGGCGTGCTGCTCTGCCTGGAGTGTGCTAGTTGGTGGTCGGGCCTATCACTATGGTGCCAGCGCCTCCAGGACACGAGCCTTTGCACAGAATGGTAGGGCATGGTGCGGGTGGGTGCCGTACACTGTGATGAGCCAGTATATGCATGCCTCCACTCTTGGGCACCCCTGTGCGTCGGCCTCAAGAGGGGCTGATTGGGCTGGTCCATTTAGCTTCGGTACGCGCGTGCAAGTCATGCGCTCAATGTGGCCGTCCGCCTCGGCGTAGTGTGAGCTCGATGCTGTCTACCTTGTGGTTAGCTACGGCCACCTCTTGTCATCTAAAAGCGTGTGTTCGGCGCTGGGCGCGCCTTCGGGTACGTGCTGTGTGAACTACTCGGTGTCAGTGTGTCGGCGTGACATTGACCGCTGTTGGCATACACGCGTTCGGTGTGTGGGCCGGGTACCACATAACCTAGGTGGGCAAGCGCTTCAGGCGTTCGCCCTTATGGGGCTTTTAGCGATATTACTGTAGGCCCTGTTGGGAACGACTTAGGCCTATCTAGATTCAGTGGTGTCCGTCTCGCGAGGGCCAGCTCTTGTCTGTGGCGTGGCTGGATACAGTCTGTGAATTGGATCGCCCCGTGAGTAGTGCAAACGATACAGTGTGGTGATGTATCGTACCGTCGGCATCGAGCTAGAAGGCCCGTCGCCGCCTGCGGTCTGTCGGGGGGGTGTTCACAGTGCGGTTAGTAGGTAGCGCGCCTTCAGTCTGTGCAGGCGGAAGGCCCTGAATTGGGGGTGCCAGCTCGGGTGGCTTTGGTACCCGCATGGGCTACGGCTGGAGGTCATTGTTGTGGACCTACAGTGGTGCGTTAGCCCCTTCGGCAGGTGTGGGCGCGTGCCAATTTTGGCGTGATGAGCGCATCTTTAGTGGGCGGCCATAGCCGTCAATTGTGCAAGGGTGGCACACATCTATACATGGCGTCTGGTCTGACTCGGCCCGCCATGTGTTGCGAGCCTTCTCGCACGCGGGTAACTGGTTGGCCGGTGTCCCTTATGTGGGTCATTCATGTCGCAGTGGAGCCGCCTTGAGACATAGTGTCAAGGCGCTGTAGTCGCGCGGGGCGTCTTCTCTTTGGCGCACGACATAACGCCCGTGTCCGGTCCCCAATCCTCCACTTGGCCTGCTCTGGTCTACGGCCCTACCTTAGTATTGTATCGCTATCTGTCAAGCCTTGGCGACTTGTATTAAATTCACACCTCAGGATACGGGTCGCCGTCGCTCTCCCGGGCCTTGGCGTGTGTGTGGAGCTCTGTAACGATGTGTGTGTTTAGTGGATACTCGTGCGAACCCACTGGCGGGGCATGCTGTTGGGCACTGCGTGCTGTGCATGGTCAGACGCTTTTTGTCCCTACACTACCGTTGGTCATACAGTCGCGTGGTGGTCGTACATCACACTCTAAGGCCTCGGTGTGGTGGCTGAGACTTGGTGGCGGGGGACGTAATTGCTTTGTAGGTCGTACGGTTACGATACTATAACCATAACGCTCTCCGGTCACACCCGAGACCATCCGCAGTGCTATGCAGTACGAGCTTTCAGTGGATACGGATCTGACATACTGTGTGTGTCTACGACTCTCCGGTCCTCCGCTTTGAGTACCGCTGGGCAGTGGGCCTACTTGGGGCCAGCTCGCCCCTGGCTGCTGGGCCTGTGGGGGCCTCTCAGGCATTGCAGCGCAAGTCTTCCCCTGTGCCGCTGCGTGTCCGCGGAGCGTGGTTCTCGGCGGTCCTCTAATCGAGCGTGTCGTGATGTTCCATTCTCGACGTTTAGTCTGGTGTGTATCTCGGCGAACTTTGTCGCCTCACAAATCGCCTGGCGATGTCACATGTCCGGTGATATGGCGATCCATACAATGGGGTGTGTGTCTCTTCATAGTCTTGGGCAGTAGGCTTCTCCTCTGTGTCTAGCCCCGCCTTATGGCTGGCTGCGCGAGTAGCGCCTCTTTGCTGTATGTAGGTCGCCCCTATCTCTTTAGGTAGCTGATCTTTGCATCCGGCTCGGTTCTGTCCGTTGCGTCTTGCCATCCACTGGATTCTGTCGTCCTGTGGGCCTGGTGGAGGGGGCCATAACCGAAATATTAATTTGTCTCTAACTCTCGCACCGTCCATGGCATGCTGGGGCTGCGCTGCGTGCTCTCACAGTGGTTCCAGCTTTAGGTTAGGTATCGCAGCTAGAGTAGTCGCTCTCGAAGGGCCACATGCGCGTCAGACTACTGGGCAATGCTCTCTGACCGATCGCGGCTTCGGCTCGGGTCGAAAATGTGGGCCGTGTCGTTCTCTACGTTCTGCTAGATACACGACGCTGTCGGGTCGGTGGATGGGGCCTACTGGGGGAGGGGTGCTCAATAAGGGACCGATTAGCCCTACCATGGCGTGTCTTGTGTGGCGCGTACTGTATCTCGCAGCATCGGCCCTGGCAGCAGATACTATCGTGTGTTGCCTGGTGGGGTCTCGGTGTGCACGACGTGGAGTAGTTCTCTGCAATGGGCCTGCCCTAAACACAAACAAGAGCCAAAAGGTAAAGAGACTGTAACGGCAAGCAGAAGGGGCCAGTGCTGACCGCACGACCAGCACGTAGACATTGCATCATAATACCCCCATCGGTCGCTCAACTGACTGCATGCAAGGGGGGCAGGCGGATACATGTACTTCCGCGCACGTCTCCTGTGCTGTTGTCTCTTCTCTCTTCTATGACGCTCGAGAGCTACTCCGTGCTGCGCCACTAGCCCTAGATAATACATCCTATCTCGCACGTCACGCACGCTATAGATTCTTATCGAGTCGTATTCCGCTCATGCTCATACACACTTGATCGAAGCAGGAAAGCAAACAAGATACTCTAACCAGGGCACACAGAACAGGGTGCCGCAGCCTGATGCGGCGGCGTCATCGCTACCTTGATTCGCAACATTTTTGTGTGGCGCTGACGGATGCGCCCGCCTTCTCACCAATATTCGCAGTGCGATAGCCGGCGCGTGACTATCGAGCTCATGGGCACCTACGCATATCGGAGAGTCTGGGACTACAGCTACGGGTAGCTCAACAGCACCCTCAAAGGCGACGGACAAAAGGTTTTTTTGGGGGGGGGGGGTATGTATCCCCCCCACCTCCTCCTTTTTTTGTGAAGGTTTTTAAGCAAAGCAGAAACAGCTAAAGACGGGACTGGAGGCGACACCATATAGACCGCTCAATGAACTCAACTGTCACCGGCGTCTACATGGGGACAGGGGGTACCCATGTGGGCCCAGTCTGTATTCTCAGACAAGTCTACCGAAGCCACTAATTCTCGTCTGTCGTAACTGATGAGAGGGGGGAAATAAGAATGGGCCGTATTATTTACTACGTAACACAAATCTCAGGTGTACCGATACCTATGCAGGCGCTTCGCTCATATTTTCATTCACAGAGTAGCAGAAGGTGGACGAGACAAAGGATGAGGTAATCCAATGAAGCCGACGGGGCAATTAGGGGTGAGGAATACATCGAAAGCCTACATTAGCGGACACAATTAGGTCAGATATAAGTAGACAAATAGGTAGTGTTCAAACTAAAACATTTGGACTACTTCAACGCCCATTTAGTGCTACTATGTCCATGTCTGGCAGGCTTAATCGGTAGGGGACCATGATAGAGTGTCTAGTGTCTAGTGAAGAACCTAAACATTATTCCCTAGTCATTACCGTCTTCATCATCGAAGAAAAATCCTACTTACATGAAAAAATAGCCTTCGTTCTCAAACCGCTTCAAGCCGACGAGTACACTGCAGCTGGAGAAGCGTAGGCAATGTCTGACAACAGTGTCCATGAACGGGTGTGCTATTAATTTATTACACAAGCTGTTGTCACTCGTAAGCACGAGTGTTCCTACAATACTGCTCTCGGGCTTTTACGTCCGCTTTAGAACGCCCGCATCGGATCCCAGTCCATGGTAACGCCATATTACGTCGAGTCAGCCTCTCTGCCGCCACTGATGAGAAACTTGGATCACGCGTATATAACATGCCTACTGGCAGCAACTGCATTCAAGCTCCCGTTGGCTCGATCATTCTTGTGTGAGAGTACTGGGCAGGTTGCAGTACAGGGTGGGGCCAGAACCAATTCAGCCGAGGGAGAGGAAAGGCAGGGCCAAGATAAACAGTGTCCATAACCAATTCAAGCCAGATTTGAGATACGGGAAGTTGTCGTGGCAGTTACAAGAACACAATTTGTCTAGAGCCGAGGTGGAGAGTACATGGCATTCCGTACAACAAAGGTACCTAACCACAATTCAGCAAGCCAATTGTGGAAAGTCACACCGCAGGTACTACTACAGTGTGACCATAGACACAGTGTGCGCGCAAGGCAATGGCTCATAGTTGCTGAGGCTGGATACATCAGTGTCTTAGACAAACACGCGATATAAGACGTTACACAGTGCCCTAACCCATTCAGTCAAGATTGAAGAGTACTGGCGAAGTTCCGTACACCGAATTACCACAAATAACACAACACACTTAAGCCACGTAGGTGAGAGGACGGGCGTTTTAGGTACACAATTAGCTATCATAACACAATTTCAGCCAGATGTTGAGAGTACATGCAGTCAGTATCACAGTTGACTCATAACACAATTCAGGCAGACTTTGGAATCGAGTACATGGCAGGTTCGTACGACGGGGAGTACCATAACACAATGCAGGGCCCAGA
>JAWQFJ010032778.1:0-10098 GCA_034096865.1 Theodoxus fluviatilis
ATTTTGTTGACTTAGTGCAGTTGAGTCGCTCCATGCACACGACTTAGAGATTCGTTGGGCTGAGCAAGCGATCTCAGTCTTAAGTCTGACTTATTAAGTCTCTTCATGCGCACGGCCCCTAAGCCACAGCAGACGCTGTCGACAGGATGGGACTGGCATCAGTGGCAGGGGTCCATGGTCCCTCGGGACTGACGGACGCTAGCTGTACTGAAGTTGGAAGAGCGCACGCGTGTGTGGGTGTGTGGGTGCGTGCGTGGGTGCACGCACGTGCATGTCTGTATGCCTGCGTTTAAATCGAGGTGTCTGTCTATTTGTGTGTCTATGAGTTTGGGTCTCGTTGTCTGTATCTACAGACGAAGGTGAAAAGTGTTGGTTTCATTTAGCAACTCATCACCCACCTTAGGGTTTTAACTGCTTTAAACTTTACACCCCAATCATTGGGACGTTTGAACACATCTTTACTGGCGTTTACTACAAACACAATGGCAGACATACAGGATGGATGGTTGGATGGATGGATGGATGGATGGATGTTTATACGGCCTCTCAGCCTTGGTAGGCTATATAAGGCCATTAAGCACGAAAATCACAACACTAGTTTAAGAGTAAGATCAAATCCAGTCACGGTGTCCCTTGGTATGAGCCTCTTACGAATCCCGTGGGGAGACGCGGTGAATCTATTCTGACCCCCAACCCACAGGAGGGTTCTGCAAAGGAAATAAGGTGCTTACAAAGCCAAGAATGAGGGGATGCAGATGGATGGCGTGTTATGGCTTATCACAGACAGACAGGAAGCACGCAGCCATGCTCAAGCACTCTCTCCACTCTCTGGGCGTCTTTCAGCCCCATGTTTGCTCGTGGACGTCTGTTGACATGGACTGCATACTGCGGGTCAAGGTCCATGAAGTCACAGCGCGACTGTTTGGATTTCTCACTTCCGGTAGCGTTGTCACAATGGCTGAAGACGCACATAATGCTTGTGACATGTCCGTGGTCGACGTGAAAACCAGCAGAGGTTCAAAATGTAGCATACCTGGATGTTACGCCACAGCAGCAAAAAGTTGAGACTTATCCTTTCCCAAACTTCCGCGGAAAGGAGTCGGCGAAGAGCTAGACAAATGGAGGGATGAAATGATCGAGTGGACAAGAGTTTCAACGCACATGCACAACCATGACAAAAGTCAGTGTGAGCTCGGTGTCTACTTTTAAAATTCGACAGTCGATTTAGTGTGTGTGTGTGTGTGTGTGTGTGTGTGTGTGTTTGTGAGTGTGTGTGTGTGTGTGTGTGTGTGCGTGTGTGTGTGTGTGTGTGTGTGTGTGTTTGTCTCACATAGAAAAACCATCAAATGTAAAATTTGTTACCTTGCAGTTTCTGTCTGACTGAAACCTACCGACGGTCTCCCGGCACTTGTTTACTTTGAGTGTCTCATAAAGAGAGATTATAGTCATAATGTTGAGAAGATAGTTATCTACCTTGAATATCTGGGCAGGTTCTGTTCGTTCCCGGTTTAAAGAGAATTTGTTGTTAACTTTACCTTGCTTTCACTCCAATACCCTATCATCCTAAAGGCATGTTCATGGATGTTGTGCAACTTTCCAACCACTACATTGCCGAAAAATTTAGTACTTTGCCGTAACTTCACCCTACCTACGGAACCTTTTCATTTCGACGTAAACCAGTGTCGCATTTTCCCACTACACGGGAAAAGTAAACGCAAAAATAAGTGAATACAACAATACATTAACATTTTTAGAAATTACTTTTCATCACTTATTTAAAGTAATTCATCAAAATTATGCAACACTTGTTGTTGTAAATCACAGGCAAAACCTCTTCCAGCGTGTCCCTCATTACTGACCGAGAACCGGAAGTGAGTGAGTCTGACACTTCATACGATGACCTCTCTGCGCACTTGCTAATTGGTTGAAATAGCAACGCGAAGTCATGCCAGCATTCCACGTGATGAACGTCCGTGGAATGTTCAAGGCTGCACCGAGACTTAAGTAATCAGACTACAGTGCGCCATGACGGTCCTTCCATGCACCCAGGTTGACTCCTGGTTGTGGAGAGGCAGTACGAGTCAAGCATCTTGCCCGGGGATCCAACCCCACGCTCCCGTGTTGAGCAGTGACCTTTGCTAGCGGTCATCAGCCTCGGCCTATGCCAGTGATGTTAGTGTGCTATAGTGTTCTTCTCTGTTGATTATGAGATGAAACATTTGTATCTACAATAACAATGACTCACACACACACACACACACACACACACACACACACACACACACACACACATACATACATACACACACGCATACACACATCACTTGAAGCAGATTTGTTTACTCATCATCATCATCTAGGGGTAAGGAGAGACTGGGAGAGGAGAGAAAGGGTGGCATGAGTCGTTCAGTTTGTTGGATCTCAGGGGAAAAATTGAGCTAATCCTTCTACGAAAAGCGAAATCGAAAAGGAAGGATTAGATGCATGGTGTAGATTGGTGACTTGCGCGTGTGCATGTGTGCGCACATGTGTTGTGTGCACGTGCGTGAGAGAGAGGGGAGAGAGAGAGAGAGAGAGAGAGAGAGAGAGAGAGAGAAAGTGTTTATCTCGTGCTAACTTTCAGAAGTAGTATCATCAAAAATAGTGAACAGGTCACCCTATTTTTAGTTGTAGTTGTAGTTGTCAGTGTTGTTGCTGCTTTGGACAATGAATTTTTCGATTAATGCGTTTTGTCGTAGAATGTTAAGGAAACCCTTAGTGTTTGGTTGACAACTTCTATATTTACATTTGTGAATGAAAGATTTTCCTAACAGCATAATGTGATTAATCAGTTTGTTTTGAGGAGCTGTACCAAACAGTAAACTTTGAGGGCTCGTTGGCAAAGTTAGGTTTGTGTTCTTGTGAAGTAATTCTGACATATCCGCCCAGAAGCTACATACTATTGAGCATTCTACAAATAGGTGAGTTATTGTTTCGCTGCCTTCTCCGCAAAAATCAAAATGTTCACTGTTCTTTATTCCTATCCGGTGGAGGAGTCTATTTGTATATATTATGTGATTGATAATTTTATATTGGAAACTTTTAAAGTGTGTAGAGGTTGTGGCAGTCCTGGTTGCTTCACATTATTTCATTCCATGATATGCTGGGATAGATCCGCTCCCATTTTTTCTAACCAGTCGATATATCACGCATTTGAATCATAGTTTTATAAGTGTTTTTTAACCCTGCTTTGGCTGATGTTTGATTCCTGATGCAAACTTGATGTTGACGCTGCTGAGTTACTTTACCGCCCCAATTACGAATTATATCCACCCATGCCTTCGTAATATTTCTTTTAAGATGGTCATAGTCTAAAACAGTCCCTGCTAAGCCGAATTGTCTTTTGCATTCTTTTACATTCTTCGCATGTCTTCCATGCTCCTGTTGGATCAAGAATATCACATATAGAACATATTTTTGTTGTACCAGTCCTTTATGAATATGATATTTATGTCTGGTATGAATCAACGTGGTTCACTGCTCTAGTGAACATGATTATTCCTTTGTTTATTCCGGCATGGTCACATATAAAACCAATTCATGCCAAAGATACAATAATCAGACCCAACCGCAAACAGGCGATACATTGGATCAACTCATCAAGTGGTAGCTACTAAACTGGTTTGGCGTCCTTGCCCCTATTGAAAAGCCCTGCTCAAGGCCATCAAAGGGCGGTTTGTGCACACTTCAATTTTTGAATAGCAGCAGTATAAAAGCCTGCACAAGAGACACTATAATAAAAAATAATCTCTGCCTGCACCGTCAACTTGGTCTTCAAAGCAGTGTGCAAGAGAAATGTCAGGAGCAGAACTCCGACTTGTTCTCCACCTATGTTGACCTGACCAAGGCGTTTGACACCGTTAGTAGAGAGGGCCTGTGGAAGATCATGGCCAAGTACGGTTGCCCAAGGAAATTCATCGTCTTGGTGCAACAATTCCACGAGGGCATGCAGGCCAGAGTCCAGGACAGCGGAGAGTCATCTGACCCTTTCCCAGTCACAAACGGGGTCAAGCAGGGCTGCGTCCTGGCACCAACACTGTTTAGCCTAATGTTTTCCGCCATGCTGTCAGAGGCCTTCAGAGACGAGGACGTTGGTGTCAACCTGAGGTACCGCACAGACGGCAAACTGTTCAACCTGCGGAGGCTCCAGGCAAAAAACAAGGTTATGACAGACATCATCAGGGATCTGCTGTTTGCCGATGACTGTGCCCTCAACGCTGTCTCAGAAGCCGACATGCAACGAAACGTTAATCTGTTCTCCAGCGCCTGCACAAACTTTGGTCTGACGATCAGTACAAAGAAGACTGAAGTCCTCCATCAGCCCGCGCCTGGAAAGCCCTACGTTGAGCCCAACATCACTGTCAACGGCCAGAGACTAAACACAGTGAACCGTTTCACATACCTAGGCAGCACACTGTCTCAGAATGCTACCATCGATGACGAAGTAAACATTAGAATTGCCAGAGCCAGCTCCACTTTTGGCAGGTTATATCCAAATGTCTGGAACAGAAGAGGCATTACCACTCAGACCAAGCTGAAAGTATACAGGGCAGTGGTGCTCCCCACACTGCTATATGCATGTGAAACGTGGACTGTCTATCAACGCCATGCTAGAAAACTGAACCACTTTCACACAACAAGCCTCAGGAAGATCCTCGGCATAAAATGGCAGGACAAAATTCCAGACACAGTGGTACTGACCAAAGCAGGTCTCCCCAGCATCTTCACCCTCCTGATGCAGTCACAGCTTCGCTGGGCAGGACACGTAGTCCGGATGCCAGACGAGAGACTGCCAAAGAGACTCTTCTATGGCGAGCTCCAGCATGGCCAGCGGTCCCACGGTGGGCAAAAGAAGCGCTTCAAAGACACCCTGAAAGCTTCACTGAAAGCTTTTGCCATCAATCCAGACACGTGGGAACGGGCTGCAATGGACC
The DNA here is from genome assembly GCA_034096865.1 of Theodoxus fluviatilis. Taxonomy (NCBI): domain Eukaryota; kingdom Metazoa; phylum Mollusca; class Gastropoda; order Cycloneritida; family Neritidae; genus Theodoxus; species Theodoxus fluviatilis. Next base: position 4,974 of record JAWQFJ010032778.1, read on the forward strand.
GATCCACCTGGCGCTCTTCCATCCACAAAGGTGCCAAGACATGCGAGGCAAACAGGATCACTGCCGCAGAAAAGAAGAGGCAAGCCCGCAAGGCCCATGCTGTCAACCCCCCTGGAGACGTCCCACTTGTCCCATGTCCCTTCTGTTCCCGAACCTTCCGTGCCAGGATCGGCCTCGTTAGCCATCTGCGCACACACAGACAGAACCAGTCCCAGCAACCCCCCGGATGACTAGAGTGGTCCTCGTCGACTCGACGGACGAACAACAGAGGACAGACAGCAAGAGAACCAGACTACGTGAGGGCACTGCAGGACTACTAGTCAAGAAGAGTGCATGAGGAGGAAACCCAGGCCTGAATAACACTGTGCCAACAATCATGACTTGGCATTCTCGCTGAACCAGACCATTATACAAGCATGCTGAGCAGTCGGTGCACTCTTACCTATCGTTAGAAGGTACTGCACGTCTTCGTTATAAAGGAAGTGTAACCTTTCGTCCACGCCATCTTTCCAGCTTCAGGGCTGGCAGAAACCTGCTTCACTTTGTTGTGGAGAGATTCAGAGACATCCAGAACAGATGTGAAGATGACATTCTCATTCCAACATGTTTTACAGATATGATATTATTTGGTCTCGGCATCAAACAGTTCCGCTGTTTACACTTAATGGTGTTTACATAAGATAGTAGCAAGTCCTCTATCATAGACTGTACAATGAAAGATTGTACAGTCTATGATAGAGGACTTGCTACTATCTTATGTAAACACCATTAAGTGTAAACAGCGGAACTGTTTGATGCCGAGACCAAATAATATCATATCTGTAAAACATGTTGGAATGAGAATGTCATCTTCACATCTGTTCTGGATGTCTCTGAATCTCTCCACAACAAAGTGAAGCAGGTTTCTGCCAGCCCTGAAGCTGGAAAGATGGCGTGGACGAAAGGTTACACTTCCTTTATAACGAAGACGTGCAGCTACCTTCTAACGATAGGTAAGAGTGCACCGACTGCTCAGCATGCTTGTATAACTGGTCTGGTTCAGCGAGAATGCCAAGTCATGATTGTTGGCACAGTGTTATTCAGGCCTGGGTTTCCTCCTCATGCACTCTTCTTGACTAGTAGTCCTGCAGTGCCCTCACGTAGTCTGGTTCTCTTGCTGTCTGTCCTCTGTTGTTCGTCCGTCGAGTCGACGAGGACCACTCTAGTCATCCGGGGGGTTGCTGGGACTGGTTCTGTCTGTGTGTGCGCAGATGGCTAACGAGGCCGATCCTGGCACGGAAGGTTCGGGAACAGAAGGGACATGGGACAAGTGGGACGTCTCCAGGGGGGTTGACAGCATGGGCCTTGCGGGCTTGCCTCTTCTTTTCTGCGGCAGTGATCCTGTTTGCCTCGCATGTCTTGGCACCTTTGTGGATGGAAGAGCGCCAGGTGGATCGGTCCATTGCAGCCCGTTCCCACGTGTCTGGATTGATGGCAAAAGCTTTCAGTGAAGCTTTCAGGGTGTCTTTGAAGCGCTTCTTTTGCCCACCGTGGGACCGCTGGCCATGCTGGAGCTCGCCATAGAAGAGTCTCTTTGGCAGTCTCTCGTCTGGCATCCGGACTACGTGTCCTGCCCAGCGAAGCTGTGACTGCATCAGGAGGGTGAAGATGCTGGGGAGACCTGCTTTGGTCAGTACCACTGTGTCTGGAATTTTGTCCTGCCATTTTATGCCGAGGATCTTCCTGAGGCTTGTTGTGTGAAAGTGGTTCAGTTTTCTAGCATGGCGTTGATAGACAGTCCACGTTTCACATGCATATAGCAGTGTGGGGAGCACCACTGCCCTGTATACTTTCAGCTTGGTCTGAGTGGTAATGCCTCTTCTGTTCCAGACATTTGGATATAACCTGCCAAAAGTGGAGCTGGCTCTGGCAATTCTAATGTTTACTTCGTCATCGATGGTAGCATTCTGAGACAGTGTGCTGCCTAGGTATGTGAAACGGTTCACTGTGTTTAGTCTCTGGCCGTTGACAGTGATGTTGGGCTCAACGTAGGGCTTTCCAGGCGCGGGCTGATGGAGGACTTCAGTCTTCTTTGTACTGATCGTCAGACCAAAGTTTGTGCAGGCGCTGGAGAACAGATTAACGTTTCGTTGCATGTCGGCTTCTGAGACAGCGTTGAGGGCACAGTCATCGGCAAACAGCAGATCCCTGATGATGTCTGTCATAACCTTGTTTTTTGCCTGGAGCCTCCGCAGGTTGAACAGTTTGCCGTCTGTGCGGTACCTCAGGTTGACACCAACGTCCTCGTCTCTGAAGGCCTCTGACAGCATGGCGGAAAACATTAGGCTAAACAGTGTTGGTGCCAGGACGCAGCCCTGCTTGACCCCGTTTGTGACTGGGAAAGGGTCAGATGACTCTCCGCTGTCCTGGACTCTGGCCTGCATGCCCTCGTGGAATTGTTGCACCAAGACGATGAATTTCCTTGGGCAACCGTACTTGGCCATGATCTTCCACAGGCCCTCTCTACTAACGGTGTCAAACGCCTTGGTCAGGTCAACATAGGTGGAGAACAAGTCGGAGTTCTGCTCCTGACATTTCTCTTGCACACTGCTTTGAAGACCAAGTTGACGGTGCAGGCAGAGATTATTTTTTATTATAGTGTCTCTTGTGCAGGCTTTTATACTGCTGCTATTCAAAAATTGAAGTGTGCACAAACCGCCCTTTGATGGCCTTGAGCAGGGCTTTTCAATAGGGGCAAGGACGCCAAACCAGTTTAGTAGCTACCACTTGATGAGTTGATCCAATGTATCGCCTGTTTGCGGTTGGGTCTGATTATTGTATCTTTGGCATGAATTGGTTTTATATGTGACCATGCCGGAATAAACAAAGGAATAATCATGTTCACTAGAGCAGTGAACCACGTTGATTCATACCAGACATAAATATCATATTCATAAAGGACTGGTACAACAAAAATATGTTCTATATGTGATATTCTTGATCCAACAGGAGCATGGAAGACATGCGAAGAATGTAAAAGAATGCAAAAGACAATTCGGCTTAGCAGGGACTGTTTTAGACTATGACCATCTTAAAAGAAATATTACGAAGGCATGGGTGGATATAATTCGTAATTGGGGCGGTAAAGTAACTCAGCAGCGTCAACATCAAGTTTGCATCAGGAATCAAACATCAGCCAAAGCAGGGTTAAAAAACACTTATAAAACTATGATTCAAATGCGTGATATATCGACTGGTTAGAAAAAATGGGAGCGGATCTATCCCAGCATATCATGGAATGAAATAATGTGAAGCAACCAGGACTGCCACAACCTCTACACACTTTAAAAGTTTCCAATATAAAATTATCAATCACATAATATATACAAATAGACTCCTCCACCGGATAGGAATAAAGAACAGTGAACATTTTGATTTTTGCGGAGAAGGCAGCGAAACAATAACTCACCTATTTGTAGAATGCTCAATAGTATGTAGCTTCTGGGCGGATATGTCAGAATTACTTCACAAGAACACAAACCTAACTTTGCCAACGAGCCCTCAAAGTTTACTGTTTGGTACAGCTCCTCAAAACAAACTGATTAATCACATTATGCTGTTAGGAAAATCTTTCATTCACAAATGTAAATATAGAAGTTGTCAACCAAACACTAAGGGTTTCCTTAACATTCTACGACAAAACGCATTAATCGAAAAATTCATTGTCCAAAGCAGCAACAACACTGACAACTACAACTACAACTAAAAATAGGGTGACCTGTTCACTATTTTTGATGATACTACTTCTGAAAGTTAGCACGAGATAAACACTTTCTCTCTCTCTCTCTCTCTCTCTCTCTCTCTCTCTCTCCCCTCTCTCTCACGCACGTGCACACAACACATGTGCGCACACATGCACACGCGCAAGTCACCAATCTACACCATGCATCTAATCCTTCCTTTTCGATTTCGCTTTTCGTAGAAGGATTAGCTCAATTTTTCCCCTGAGATCCAACAAACTGAACGACTCATGCCACCCTTTCTCTCCTCTCCCAGTCTCTCCTTACCCCTAGATGATGATGATGAGTAAACAAATCTGCTTCAAGTGATGTGTGTATGCGTGTGTGTATGTATGTATGTGTGTGTGTGTGTGTGTGTGTGTGTGTGTGTGTGTGTGTGTGTGTGTGTGAGTCATTGTTATTGTAGATACAAATGTTTCATCTCATAATCAACAGAGAAGAACACTATAGCACACTAACATCACTGGCATAGGCCGAGGCTGATGACCGCTAGCAAAGGTCACTGCTCAACACGGGAGCGTGGGGTTGGATCCCCGGGCAAGATGCTTGACTCGTACTGCCTCTCCACAACCAGGAGTCAACCTGGGTGCATGGAAGGACCGTCATGGCGCACTGTAGTCTGATTACTTAAGTCTCGGTGCAGCCTTGAACATTCCACGGACGTTCATCACGTGGAATGCTGGCATGACTTCGCGTTGCTATTTCAACCAATTAGCAAGTGCGCAGAGAGGTCATCGTATGAAGTGTCAGACTCACTCACTTCCGGTTCTCGGTCAGTAATGAGGGACACGCTGGAAGAGGTTTTGCCTGTGATTTACAACAACAAGTGTTGCATAATTTTGATGAATTACTTTAAATAAGTGATGAAAAGTAATTTCTAAAAATGTTAATGTATTGTTGTATTCACTTATTTTTGCGTTTACTTTTCCCGTGTAGTGGGAAAATGCGACACTGGTTTACGTCGAAATGAAAAGGTTCCGTAGGTAGGGTGAAGTTACGGCAAAGTACTAAATTTTTCGGCAATGTAGTGGTTGGAAAGTTGCACAACATCCATGAACATGCCTTTAGGATGATAGGGTATTGGAGTGAAAGCAAGGTAAAGTTAACAACAAATTCTCTTTAAACCGGGAACGAACAGAACCTGCCCAGATATTCAAGGTAGATAACTATCTTCTCAACATTATGACTATAATCTCTCTTTATGAGACACTCAAAGTAAACAAGTGCCGGGAGACCGTCGGTAGGTTTCAGTCAGACAGAAACTGCAAGGTAACAAATTTTACATTTGATGGTTTTTCTATGTGAGACAAACACACACACACACACACACACACACACGCACACAC
>JAWQFJ010032779.1:0-2500 GCA_034096865.1 Theodoxus fluviatilis
GGGAGTGGGGTTGGGGGAAGGGGACGGGGTTAAAGGGAAGAAAGGGGAGGGGGTAGGAAAAGGGAGGGGGTGTAGGGAAGTGAGAAGGGGGAGGAATGATCTTCCCAAGGGGAACCCAACAAGAGGAGGTGGCCACGCATGGAGATGGAATTCCCGATGACTTCTCCCCACCCCAATGGGCATATCTCATCCGGCTACAAAAGCGCGGTCGAGGAGGGAGCCAATCAGACCTAACACTCCTCAATGAGCCAACCCCAAGTTCGCGCCCGAAGGATAACAGTGCGGTGTTGAGGTTAGCGCGCTTCGCGGAGCTCCTCCAGCTCTTCGTTCTCGCAACGTGCCAGGACGGCAGGAGCCCGGCGGGCGAGCGCTTTTTCGCAGGCGAGACTCAATCCTAGTTCTCCCTGGTTCTCCAGGCAGGAGGAATGAAAATATTTTCCCTTCCATTGCGAGTGGCTCGTTTCCAGAGAACTCTCGAAAGTAAATGTGCTCAGAAAATAATGCAGACGGAGAGAGAAAGAAAAAAGATGTGAAATTTGAACATCCTCCCTTTCATTCCCCAACGTCATTCTTCTCCAACTCTCAATTCCGTTGTGGCGTACAGTGCGGTGCAGATTGCGCCCACACTGAGTATTTTCCCATTTAATCTTCTCCCAGTCGGTCTCATGACCCAGAATGTCGAATTAGGGAAAGGGAAAGAGGGCGACTCAATCGCTTACAATGTATCGGCAACAGGAATGTCTATCAGAATATTCATGAGACGTGTCGTCAGCCGGTAAAAGCACTCCTCAAAGATTGATCATGAACACTTGACAAGTTGACAAGATTTGATTTTGGGGGGGCAATAATTAAATGTGCCTTTGTCCAAATAGTAGCACACGATCAAAGAAGGCAAGACGTTCGCCATATCGTGTATACGATTTTCTGTGAAAGGCGGTGCTTTTCTGCAGAAGCAATCTTGATGAAGTACGAGTATTTAACACTGTATTAGAATCTCCGTTCATTGAAAAGATAAGAACGCGATAAAATTGACTTTCCGCATGGCCGGGAAAGGCTGTTAACTAAATTACGAAATTTGGTAGCTGTTAAATTTACACGAGGTGTTGTCATAATGGTATTTATATTGATTTTTAAAACTATGTTAATACCGCAGATAAATATTTGAATGCTGATCATGAACATTCTCAATGAAAACTTTCCCCTGACATGATGTCTCTACAAGTGAATCATTGCTCCATAAAATGAATGCAGAACAATGAGTTATGTGACAACAGGAAACCTTACAGTATTATTTCTTTATGAGCTCGAAATGCCATCCAACAGATTAGTATAAGATATGTAATCCTAGAATGAATATGTTTTCAAGAGTACATTCAACAAATTATACCGTCTGTACTAACGATCACTTATGGACGAGTATATGATGGATATTGTCGACGCTGAAAGCCAATGCGCACTGATTTGCATTTTTAGAAAAGAGTTCAAGCGACAACCAGTTACATAGCCACTGAGCCACTGACCGACGTCTGAGGACACGAGGGAAAAAGTACAACAAACAAACAATTACATACTTTTGCTACTATAACGACTAAGGCGTCCTGACCTGTGGACACATTTCTTGCAACTGTGCCATTTCCAGTGGAAATATCGCGCCTGAAAGTTGCAAAGAGTGTTTTGGGCGTGCTCAAACGCCGCAATTTTCTGGCAATGTTGCCGTTTCCATAGGAAATATCGCGTTCGCAAGTCTCAAGAGCAGTGTCATGTCGAGTAGCAGCCCGTTAGGAACACGTTTTGCCTTTTTCCATGTCCCTCAGACATATTTCTTCGAACAGCCAGTTGTAATGCAGCAGTACAGTTGTGTCCATGCACATGTCCTATTGGCAGCCTAGCCTCGCTCGATTTGAAACTTCAGTGGCTTCTGCTACTTCATCTGTCAGTTGTAGGATGTCCTGACGCCTGAATATGAATTTTTTATACATTTCTACATCACTGTATCTTTCTAATGTGTGCAGTTTATTGCGAAAAACCGAAGAAAATCAAACATCGCCCGTGTTGAACATTTGGGCGCAGAGCGGACTTGATAGCGGATCTAGGATGCGATTTCACACCGTAGGGTGTTTTTCTCGTTTTATTTGTGGGGAACTGGTTGATTGGGGACTTGTAAATCGAAAGAGATTCCACAATCACTATGAGCACGATGTTACACGGAACTTTAGAAAACACTCATTTTTGTATGAATACACGTGTTCTAGTGGTGTTGTTGTCGAATACCACGGGATGTCCTGAGTTAATTATCCAGTCGATGCACTCGTCTGTGATTTGTTTTCAATACCCCTCCAGTTCTCATTTAGTTGTTTTACCGGACACAAAGAAATGTTCTGTCCTTTCAACAAAGCTTGCCAAGTATGAGGAGGCTTTCACTGACTGAGTACTGAAACTGAACAAGTTTGAAGGGTTGAGAAGTTCCTGTATTTACAGGAACTTTCCAACCCTTCAAACT
>JAWQFJ010032779.1:7500-35000 GCA_034096865.1 Theodoxus fluviatilis
CCACAGCTGAGCAGTGGTTGTAATGCTCAAGTGGATATTTTCAAAGGCAGTACAACCTTTGCTTTTATCTTTAAATGAAGGTCAGGCCTGTTCATTAACATGATTTAATCTACGACTCAACATCTTTGACAGGAATAGTAGCAGATTATATTACGATTGCATAATCATGGAACATTCATACTTCAGTTTCAAGCTGAGTTGTTGCTTGTTTCAACCAAAAAAGATATAACCTCAATGACAAACATTTGTAGCATTCCCACACAATCATTTTCTATTCTGGCATTGAAAGTGTTCTCTCTCTCTCTCTCTTTCTCTCTCTCTCTCTCTCTCTCTCTCTCTCTCTCTATTATATAAATATAGTCATTCAGACATATGGTATATCATACTTGATCACTGATATTCATCACATCCAGATGTAGTTGAATCATAAAGCTATTTGAATATATATACATTTCGAGAAATTTCAATTTGACGTCTGGAGAATATGTACACACGACTGCTGTTCGTGCTTTGACTTTACCAATACGCAGCTTTTCACCTCAAGTTTGAGTATATCTAATTCACATCAAAAAATCTTTTTGAAATGTCATAGCGAAAAATATGCTTCCACCTTATGTAAAATTCATTTCCGTCAGAGTCTACGTATTCTTTGACAAATACACCGGTAGGGGAAGGACGACTAATCACTAGCGGAGTGCAAGTACGAGAGACAAACAGGACTTTGAGAATCACTCCAATGGAAGCTGTAGTCCACTGAAGGTGAGCGAGTTGGGGTGACGCTCCCTGAGACTGGGTGCCTCAGATCGAGAGGAGGTGCGTGATATGGCGCAAGATCGGCCCACCCTTTACGTGGGGGATGAAAGACGCAGACCTCCAGAAGCCTGGATGGTGTGCCGCCCACAAAATGCTGCCTCCTCCCAGCCTCATCCGGGACTGGCAAGCGACGCGCGGGAACGTGCGCGTGGAGCTGCACGCCATTCCCAGACCGAGGCTCTATCAGAGCGAGGCTGAGCCCCAGAGAGGCCGGGAGAGAATGGGTCTTTGCCAGAGCGCGAGGACCTTTGAGACACGATCAGCTTTCGCCCAGACATCTTTCAAGTGGACTCATTTCCTCAGCCATGCGCCACACTGCCCTAACCTCGTCTTGTTCTCAAAGCGCCGCTTCACCAGCGGGTTTCCGTCCACTATCGCCCTTCTTCTGTTACGGTTGTAATGAATGCTATCACGAAACGGCTGCACAAGGCACGTAGTAGCCGTTTCGTCAAAGTGCGAAAATGTGGGTCTTACTTCACTGGTGGTTAAGATTTCACAAGGAACGGAAAGATGACGGATTGTGGTTACATAAGTAATTTGCAGTGTTAACTTTGATTCGTTTGTCATGACTTTGAATAGCAAATTCTATCAGTGAGATATTTCCCCTTTGTCAATGATTCGCAATACGTAAATAACTGATAGATCAACTTAAAATGGATACAGTAGTGATGCTGCCTGATTGAATGGGCCATGACAATAAAGTTTCGAATGTTCAAAGTGTCTCTCTCTCTCTCTCTCTCTCTCTCTCTCTCTCTTTCTCTCTCTCTCTCTCTCTCTCTCTCTCTCTCTCTCTCTCTCTCTCTCTCTCTCTCTCTCTCTCTCTATCTCTCTCTCTCTCTTTCTCTCTCTCTCTCTCTCTGGGCGGTCCTGCTTTTACCTACAGTAAAGTTTGCGTGCCTCATTCCCAGGTCACCGGGTCATGAGACTGATCATTTGGTGGCGAGTGTCGACACCCATGCACACATACATGGATACAAATACTTCAGTCATTGCTTTTGAAAGGAAACGTGCATGTTATACTTATACATGTATAAGACGAACCAGTGTTATGGAGGAGTATACACATAACAAACTTGTAAAACAAATCGCTTTTAGGAATACGTATATAATTAAATGACATACTGAAAAAAATGAGGGGCAAAAAATCACAGTTCCTATCTCGCACAATTTCCACCAACCCACTCTCCCATTTTCACCCTATCATATCGCCCCTCCCCCCTCCTCCTGTGCTTATTGCTGATCACTTACATAAAAATAAAACAATGAGCCGTGTTGTTTCACAACTTCAATCTAATGCTATTTAAGTTTTCTTGAGTCAGGAGCAAATCATTTTCACAAACTCGCAATTCACCTTCACCCAGAAAATGGCCACAGACTGGTGGCAACACTATACTAATTCCAGGGGAAGTAATCCAATGCGTTGAAACCCCAAGCTGGCATCAGGGGAGAATCGTAGTACCAACACGCCTTGACCTCCATCACAGATGTCCGGTTTGTACCTGTTTGGAGCAGGTCCATAAACGACTGCACAGCAGTTGAACATGGCACACGTTCCATGGTTTTCTCTGTGGTAGAAGGGAACCTTGCCCGTTTATTTATAGAGCGCGTGTAGGAGAGAGTACATGTATTAGTTCTGTCCCGGCATAGATTGTACCACGTAGAGAAAAATGATATAGTAGCAAACGAAGATATTTGTTCTATCGCTTATCGTCACCTTTTATAATTATAGGATAAATTGTTTTAATGTAGACAATGTGATCATGTACATTCAATATACATGTATATACTCTGAAATACACAGAGAAGAGCAAATAGCAACACATTAGTTTTCAATAGTTTCCAATATCTCTGTAGAGTACTGTTTGTCACACATTCGGCTATGGGCAGAACGATGCGGAGGGTTAATAGACCTCATGCACGAGTCAGCAGCGAATGTGTTACGCGAGTTATCTCCCCTGAAATCAGGGGCGTGATCGAAGATAGCGACAACGGAAACAAAGCGAGTGACTGTGAGCGAACTGCAACGTTTCTTGCGAGACAGAGGTGTGGTTGTGGGTCAGAGTAAGAGACAAGAACTTCTTGAACTTGTTGGGATAGCCAAGGACTTGGGTTTACCCGTAGATCCTGAGTTGTGTGTAGAAGATCGGTCTGAAGTGATAGGGCGAAAAACTGAGAGACGGCAACCTCGTGTTGTCCAACCCTGCACTTCTGTCTGGATCTTCGGACATAAGCATCCTACCAGACTTTTCTTTTGTGGATGTGTGCACCTACTTGATGGGGCATGGCGTGGGCATTACAGCCATCAGGGACTATAGACGCTCCGAAGCTTATAGTCTCATGGAGGACGGCTTTGTCAGTAGTGTTGAAACCATGGAGCTAACCAGTGGGTACTATGCAGTCAAGGCTTCAGTCAAGCCAAGGACAAGGGACAGAGATCCAGTTACCAACGCTCCATTAGTGTGTGTATGTGTGTGTAGGTGTGTTTGTGTGTGTGTAGGGGTGTGTGATACAGTAATGATACACTCTTCATTTTACTCATTCAGAAAAAGAGCCACAAAAGATTAACTATTCAACACAAAAACTTTATTGCAGCTTCAACATCCAAGTATTAATGATATTTTTGCTCCTAGGTCAAGAAGAAGTGAAATAAAGACATAATTGTTAGTCAAATTAGAGGTTAGCATTCGTCTTAACTCGACTTTACACCGCAGCCAATTTTCATGTCACACTGGTGTCGAGTTAAGATAAGACTCCAAACCAGACCCATGACTCCAGACCATGTGTGTCTGTGTATGTGTGTGAGTGTGTGTGTGTGTGTGTGTGTGTAGGTGTGAGTGTGTGTGGGGTGGGGGTGGGTGTGTGTGTGTGTGTAGGGGTGTGTGTGTATGTGTGTGTGTATAGGTGTGTGTGTGAGTGTAGGTGTGTGTGTGTGTGCATGTGGTCAAGAGTACAGAGGTGCTGAGTATTGGTGTGACACAAATATTTCAAAATAAACTTTCTGATACAGTAATGATACACTCTTCATTTTACATAAATATGATGCATTAGGTGATGTCTAAACTGTACAGAAAAGAAAGACTGAATGCAATGTTTAGTTTAGTTGTATATGAAGAAGACCTACACGAACACACAAGCTCAATACAGCCGGCAACAAGTTCGCCGGCCGGGACAGCGAAATAGATCTATTTCACTCAGAATGTCAATCAAAATAGGGCAACGTACTTATTTTTTTAATCAGTCATTGATTAAATCATCATATTTTCTGTGACACTGAGACCAGACCATCAACACAATTAGCACTAGGCCTTGAATTAAATCGTCGTGCGATATCTTACCTTGCTGCAAATGTGCGTGATTGTGTTGACGTTCAACTGGTCAGCTGGGCGATTGCAGGCTTTTATCCAGCGAAGGCAACGATCTAGATGGTTCATATTCTTTCTTGGTTTCACAAATGGAATGAATTTGACGCCAACACATTCAGGGTATCTACTATCCGCTTTACATAGTCCCCAAGCACAGCTCTTGTTACTCGGCATTATGAAAGACTCGCGGGAAGCTGCCCCGAAAACAAGGGAAGTAACTCCCAGAGCCTCGATATGTGGATATGGTCCATTGTAGATGGATGTTGACGTGGTGCAGCTAGTCCTAATGGCGTAGGAGTGGTAGTAGATATTTTAGTGGTGCACACGTAATGGAAATGCAGTCTTGAAAAAAAAACTGGTAGTAGCGGTGGTGATATTATTGGGACTGCACTGTTGTTTTGCAGGGATGACAGATATGCTGCTAGAATTTTTTTAAACGTATTTCTTTGTTGAAGTTGCCATGGTGCTGTATATCGGTCGTTGTAGCTGTTGGTTCTGTTAATGCCTTTGTCTGTGAACGAACGAAAGAACTGGTGGGACAATGTATCTAAACGGCAAAAAGGTTACTTGGCCTCGAGCAATTCGGAGACGTGGGGGAAATCAGCAGCTTGAGATAGTAAGCTCGACCAATCCTATCACAGCAGTTGTCCCAGGAGGCGATCCTCTTTCCTCCGTCGATCCATGTGCCAGATGGATGTAATGAACTTTCAACTTCAGCCCATCTTGTCCTTCTCTCCTATCTATATGTCTATCTATCTTGTGTCTATGTCTTCTCCTGTCTTTGGTCTTCTATCTTCCCTTCCTGTGACTCATCCGTATCATTCTCTTGCTCCTGCAACGGTTCCTGTTCAGGTTGTGCTCTTACTCTCTCTGTTTCTCCCCCTCCCCCCTGTAATTTATTCTACTGTCGCTGCCGCCGTTGCCGCTTCAACTGCTTCTGTTGTTGCCATATCTCTTTATCCTCCTCACCATCCTCCGTCTCCTCTTTGCTTGACATTCGTTCATAGGGACGAAAGCGCCTTTTTGTGCCATAGTCGATGCTGACCGGGCAAATGCATTAACAAGTATAATCCATTAGTCTTCACAGATGTCGTCCTGCCATTAGCCCATGCCGCAGAAGATTCAGGGTTCATTTCGATGCGCAATAGATCTTCATTTTGGGTTTACAAAACAGGTTACGAAACGAGATCGAATATACAGAGCCCAAGCCTGGATGTAGAAAGATCCAGCAGCAACGAAATGCGTATTACGTAAAATTTAAGACATTTTGTATGAGTAAAAGTGAATGTAGTAAACACCACCGTACGACAACATTCTCAGCACTCCGACATTATTGCACCAAAAATCATGGAACGATTTTACTTTGTCGGAGTGCAGGAAACAGACTTGCATTTCCCGACATCTCATTGTTTATATTGCTGATTTGAAACATACACGTGTACACACACCCATGCACACACACACGCGCACGTACACACACGCACGCAACCACACACACACGCACAGGGAACGTGCGTGCGTACGTGTGTGTGTGTGTGTGTGTGTGTGAGAGAGAGAGAGAGAGAGAGAGAGAGAGAGAGAGAGAGAGAGAAAGAGAGTGAGAGAGAGACACAGAGAAATAGAGAGTGAGAGAGAGAGAGGGACAGAAAGAGAGTGAGAGAGAGAGAGACAGAGAGAGAGAGAGAGAAAGAGTGAGAGAGAGATGGACAGAGAGAGAGAGAGTGAGAGAGAGAGAGAGGGACAGAGAGAGAGAGAAAGAGAAAGAGAGAGACAGAGAGAGAGAGGGACAGAGAGAGAGAGGGACAGAGAGAGAGAGAGAGGGAGAGAGAGAGAGAAAGAGAGAGAGAGAGAGGGACAGAGAGATGAGGTAGATAGTGCACCATACTGATGTTCCATCCAGACCAATTCTCTATTTTAAAAGATACGCTTCAAGGAAGGTGCCTTTGAAGAGGAAAACCTCTAGTTTGTAGTAATTCATTTTGTCTGTCATGAAAAGTGATGCAAAACATGACTGGCAATTAGAACTATTGAGTGTTTTGTATAGGGGCTAAGAGGACTGCCGCAGGGGGCGTTTAAGAAGGATGTTTTGTACCACTAACGTTTTGTATCGACTACTCAAAACACATGAAGGGAAATTTACTTAGATCATCTTTAACGAAAAACTAAACCTCCTCTATTCTATAACTTGTCGAAACTTCTTGACAAGCGAGGAATGGGAAATACATATTTCTTCCTTTTCTGATATCTTATATAATTTCTCTCTATTTCAGTCTTTGGTGAGATTTAGTCACGCAAGCATTCAGTCTTCGACTGCGAGAAACTCCATCAAAGAGAGTAGGAACACTGCGTTGTACGCGTAAGGTCTGCAGACTCGCTGGAAAGTTTGAAAATATAGGTGGATCTTGACTTTTAGTAGCAACCGCATGGACAACGACTCCACAACATTGCTTACCACATTTCTAACGAGGTTTGCTAATCAAACAAACGCTCACTCCCTCATGACATGGGGACTATTACGAGAACAGAGCACATTACACTACAGGACCGGCTCTTGGCAAGCATTGGAGGATCGGGGACTCGAAGACCATGGAATCTAGAAACTCCCTGAGAAAAACCACACGGGCACGACCTCCCCCCAGGGTTCCCCCAGGGGTCTGTGGCCTAGCTGTTAAAGCGCTTGAGCTGCAGTCGCTTGCGACAGACAGGTGCGCTGTTCGCAGCTTCCCATAACAGAGAGCTGCATCTTTGGGCAAGGTGTTTCGCCCACACTGCCTCTCCTGCCGAGGAGTCCAAGCGGTCACTGGACGCTGAACAGTGGCGACTGAACGTGAAAGTCCCCAGAAAGAATTTCCCTTTTAAAATGAACAGAAATTAAGTATGTTTTACATTTGGGACACTAGGGTCCATGGCCCACAGCTGAGCACGCCTGTTCCCTTGGGCGCCTTCGAGGTGAATGGTGGCATATCGTATCAAACGTAATTACTACAGTTACAAGCAAAAATAATACATGCAGTTCCGCACCACGTGTTTGTGAGGATGCACAATATGGTGAACAAGGATAGCGATTCCCCAGAATGACTTCAAAAGCAAATGAGAAAAAATGTGATTAAAATTTCATTCTAGACCAACACGAGAGAGAGAGAGAGAAAAGAGAGAGAGAGAGAGAGAGAGAGAGAGAGAGACAGAGACAGAGACAGAGACAGAGGCAGAGACAGAGACACAGACACAGAGAGACAGAGAGACAGAGAGAGAGTATGAGAGAGAAAGAGAGAAAGAGAGAGTAAAAGAGAGAGAGTAAGAGAGAGAGAGAGCGAGAGATAGATAGAGAGAGAGAGAGAGAGAGAGAGAGAGGAGACGCACAGTCTCAGACAGCAGATAATCACCAGTTTCTTGTCGAAGCTTTTTCGAGTGTTGTTTAAGTACCATTAAACGACGTATCTATTTTACGTTTTATGAAATTTGTTTTGGTTATATGATGCACTGAAACACATTCACAACACGTGAAAATAAAATAAGCGAAATAGATGTAATTTTGTACCAGTATCAACGCGGGTTGAAGTTTCACTTTCGAGGTTGCTGAGAAACTGTGGCAGGGCAGCTGTGACGCTGGAATACAATTTTGTTTCTTCCCGGTTACTACTCGGACCTTACGCGTCTCGGTCACATTGACCGTAACGTTCGGACGACACCAGGCTGTCTGAAACGCAACGCGTAGGACGCCCACGCTGTCCTACCTTCTTGTCGATATAGGGACACAGGGAAAGGTCAGTGCATATCTATCTGTCTGTCCCCGACAATCTTCGCCGTCTTACGTGGTCCTGTCCCGGCCATCCTCCCACGTGCAAGGGTCCCATGCACCAAGATTCATTCCGTCGCTGTCTTATTTGTTTATGCAGCAGTCTCACGGCTGATTTATACAGAAACAGAAGCTTCCCCGAAGGATTTCACCGGTGAGGTCAGGAGGAAGTAGGCAATTGGACGGCGTACTACATATTTTGTGCAGAGTGTGCAGGTTTTGGTGTGAATACATATCCCCGTCTCTCCCACACAGCACTCGCGGAAGTGAAAGAACATAGGGAAAGAAGGCTAGCAGAAAACAAATTATGAACTTCCCAGGGATTGTTACAAGCAGACGATTTCGTCCGGTAAACCTCCTCAAGATGGTCTCGACAATTGGACGCCGTTGCAGTGGGCTAATGAAAAAGACATCGCACTCGACATCCTTGTAACTACTGCTTCAGTCGACCTCCACGAAGACGTCAGTCGAAGCGTGTTGCACCACTTACTCGTGAAGGATGTCGCCATGGCGGACGGCCACCACAATCCAATGTATCCCAGTTCGCTGTTATTTGGGAAAGCTTTTCCAAAATTATTCAACCCTGACCTCTGACACAGCCGAGGCGTGCTTCATTGTGGATACCTCGGGCCTCTCTCCACGGTCATCCGTCAAGGTCAACACGGGGACGTGTCTGATGTTGTCCAGGAAGTCGATAGCCGTGGCAGCTCAGTTCCCTTTGAAATTCAGGCATTAAAGATGCCAGGTCATGATGCAGTAAATTTCAATTCGCTCGCATTCCAATGATCATTTTTCTTGAGAAGGCTTTTAACGGTCATATTTATGTTTTCAACTCTGCGAATGCTATTTTCCCTCCCTGCCTCCTTGCTCAAGATATATAAGACTGCATTATACAAATATGATCACTGGTTCAATTATTATTTTTGAGGAAAAAAAATTGCACATGTGCATGTGGGACCTGCAATTATGAACTTGTACTCTTGCTCACACCGTTTTTATTAGCATACAATTATCAATGTCATCACAGATACTATGAAGGAACTTAGAAAGCCTTGCATATGTCAGGCATGTCAGAATGAGTGAAAGAAGTGCATATTTTCCCAGTTCTAAGAAGATACAATAAGGGAAATCACAGATGATCAGAGAAACTTAAAAGGTGATATAACAATTGCTACGACTATTACACTACCACCCTACAACGTATATCGTAAACGCAATTATATTATGGAAGCCATTTTTAAAAAAGCACAGCACTATCCGATATTTATCGACGGATCTCTTAATCCTTTCTGTTTCCCTCATCATGCATGTGCACGCGTGTGTATGACTGTATGTGTTTCTCTCTCTCTCTCTCTATCTGTGTGTGTGTGTGTGTGTGTGTGTATCTGCGTGTCTGCACATACATCTGTGCGTGAATATGTGTGCCTGTGCAGTATGCATGCATGCTCGTGCGCGAGCATGGGTGTGTGCGTGAGATCCACTCTCTCGCTAACCTCACCACTAAAAACACAACCATACAGCTGTGTAGCTGCGTCGTGATGGAGGCCTGGCCTGGAGGCAGACAGGGGCTGTCCAGAAATGGCGGGAAGAGGCGGGCCATCAGGGCAGCGTGCCAGGGTAATCTCATTGGAAAATCACCCGCCACTCCATTGACTGCAAGGGGCCCGGCCCCTCGGCCCAAAACGGATCATCACAGGATGGGATCTGTCAAAAACACCACTGTTCGCCCTGTCTGGAGATCGTAGCTGCTCATATTGAGCGGCTCCCTCGCCATCTGACCATATAGAATTGCAGGGAGGAACTTTGTTTGGGATGAAGTTGGTTGTTTGAGCACGAAAATGTGCCAAATGTCTGCACTGGCTGGTCCCTCACCCCCTCCTTCACACATACCCCCCCCAAAAAAAACCCACAAAAAACCCCCAAAAAACACACAAAAAAAGACTAAGACGATGATGGAAAAAGGACTTGAAAGTGATTTCGTGAACATAAATGCGATAGTATGTCCTCAAAGAGTCATCAGAACGTTGATGTCAATGAGAGTATTAGCGAGTGAGTGAATGCGTGTATTCGCAACCATAATCGGATGTGTACATATATGTGTGTGGTCTTTTACATGAGTACATAGTGTTTTTGTGCATTTGAATACGTCTGCTACTTTTTTTATGCACCACGGTACAGTGCTCTGGACGAAATTTCTTTTAATGGAACGCTCAGTGCAGACGGTACAAATGCTGTCAAACAGATACAGTGTAAGTCTCAGGCACACATAAGGAAAAACATTTTGCTCACATAACAAACCGCTCCCATGATGAATACATTGACGCCTGCATCAGTATTTACTCATAGTCGATGGCATGATTTATACAGATTACACAACAGAAAACACTTTATCCCTGATACTTGTAATAACATTTGGGATCCTGGACTACACATTCAGGTAGAGGATCACTCTTCCTCTGCAGCTTAGACTTCCCCATACCCCTCCATCAGAGCCAGGGCTCCGTTCCGGGACAGAATATGCCGTCGGCGCCGTCTCTGAGGGAGGAGGGAAATGAACAAGGACATGAACAGACTCTTGGCGTGGGAATGGGATTAATATCTTACGTCTCCTGGGCCCCCTCACTTCGTCAAAGCGTCCAAACCGTCTGTGCATGAAAGCAGAGACAGAATTGAAGTGACTCCTCCGAGACAGCAAGGGTCAGTTTTTCTTTTTTCCCCGGATCAATGAATGGACCCGAAGGTTTCCTCTCGGGAGTGCAGGGTACCAGTGTGTGCGTTGTGCTGCTAGGTGGTGGTGCATGCTCTGATCTTTGAGGCCCGGATGCTCAGCCGAGGGAGGAGACATTTGGTAGACTTCTAGTGAAGTGAAGGAAAATCCATCTAGAAACCTACCAAGCGCCCCCTCAAACGGTCCTTCGTAAGGCCGCCCCGAGACTTTCTTTGACCAAATGTGAGAAAGTTCTATTCAAAAAGAGTAAAATTGTTCACTTAACTATTATCTCAAGTCTGTATCAAAAGCTACTAAATGCATCGGATGCTGTGTCCAGTAAGTGCCTTACTAACCGATCCTTGACTGCGTTTGCTGTAACACCAGAAAAGCATTCTAAAATACCAAAATGAAAACCATAAATCTCAATTTTCCCGGTACCTAACCCTTGATGAAAACTGTTTCCATGCAATTTGAGACACTGTGTGAAATGGCAACCGCCTTGAAATGCTTATTGTATTAATAAAGAATAAATAAATCGACCGTCCTTTCGTTAATTTTATACAAACACTGTTTTTAAACATCAGCTCGTATGCACAGACCATTTCCCTCGGGACTCAGGGTGGAGCATTGTGTACATTCTGTGCGTCATTGTGAGGAGCTGAATTCAATTTACTCGCTTCATAGTCACGCCATCGTCTGGACAAATTGTTTTTCTAACGAAGTGCTCCACATCCGCGGGAAACGACGGAGATTGCTTCGCGCAGAAGATGCAGACTGCCCCATTGTTCGATGATCAGTGAATGCTCTGCAAAAGTGACTCACTGCAACGAGTTCCCAATACAGGAGAGGCAGTTCGTGTAAGGCAGACCTCTGCAAAGAGTTCCCAGTACAGGAGAGGCAGATTGTGTAAGGCAGACCACTGCAAAGAGTTCCCAGTACAGGAGAGGCAGTTCGTGTAAGGCAGACCACTGCAAAGAGTTCCCAGTACAGGAGAGGCAGTTCGTGTAAGGCAGACCACTGCAACGAGTTCCCAGTACAGGAGAGGCAGTTCGTGTAAGGCAGACCACTGCAAAGAGTTCCCAGTACAGGAGAGGCAGATCGTGTAAGGCAGACCACTGCAAAGAGTTCCCAGTACAGGAGAGGCAGTTCGTGTAAGGCAGACCACTGCAACGAGTTCCCAGTACAGGAGAGGCAGTTCATGTAAGGCAGACCACTACAAAGAGTTCCCAGTACAGGAGAGGCAGTTCGTGTAAGGCAGACCACTGCAACGAGTTCCCAGTACAGGAGAGGCAGTTCGTGTAAGGCAGACCACTGCATGCAAGTGGCGTCCCCACTGGGCTAAACAACTTATAAAGTGTGTCATTCAAGAAGTATGATGGAGAGAATCTTAAGAGTTCACTCACTTTGGATTATATCTGTTCCAAAGCGAATCAAAATATGTACGATTCTTTGTATTGCTTCCATAGTCACTCGAATTCTTATATTTTACTGTCGATCGCATCTCTCAGTCCATTTGTCATGCTCTATGTGCCTGCCTGCATTCCCATTTCATATTCAGCAATGATTATTACTTGCCACTCTTAGTGAATCGTCAGGGGTGTTCCATTTCTCACGGACACTATTACTTAGCATGCAGTGGCATTTCCAATTATTTCCATGCGCGTCACACACACACACACACACACACACACACACGCGCACGCACGCACGCGCGCATACTCACACACACACAGAGGGAAGGAGGGAGGAAGGAAAATCGAGCGAGTGAACGAGAAAGAGACAGACAGAGAGAGACAGAGAGAAAAAGAGGGAGAAAAGTGGAAGAACACACACGAGAGAGAGAGAGAGAGAGAGAGAGAGAGAGAGAGAGAGAGAGAGAGAGAGAGAGAGAGAGAGAGAGAAAGAGAGAGAGAGAGGAACCCACGTATGAATTAAACACAAACCGCACGAATTATGTGCAAAGACTGTATTGTTGCAGTGCATACTATTAGCCTCTTTTTGCAAATGACGGGAAAACTAGCTGCTGCACGTTCCATTGTTTTTTTCCGCACAGATGTGGAGATGCGGTACCCAAAAGAGCTGAGGACATGGAACTTTTCCAAGTCCTGACTGTTGGCTTCTGTTCTGGTTTCCATTCCCTGCAGTCCACATGCAACAACGTGCCCAGTTATTCATGGCAGGATGATAGTTATTTGGCCGGCGTTCCGCGAAGATGCACATTAAAGTCAGGATGGTGGCTCCGCCATGTGATGTACGGTCAGAACTCAGGCTGTTCGGCGATGGAACGGTGGCATCTAAAGATGTGGCCGTGATGGGGCAGCGTGAGGAATGGCGCGGTGGGAGCCAGGGCGCCGAGGGTACTAAGGCATAATGGTGGTGTGGGGATGGAATGGCCGGCAAAAGAGGTGGATGCGAGGACGCTTATTTTGGGCGAAAGGGTCTGTTGGGTGCGAAAGTGGCCCTTTGTACTTTGTCGCCCTCACGCTTGGAGGGGAACTATTTTTGTTCGGCACGCATTTGCAGGTATACATGTACACGTATTTTTAGTAGAACTTTCTTCGTAGATCGGTAAGAATGACTACTTTCGAGATAAAACATCCACCCACACACCCACACACTCACACACACACACACACACACACACACACACACACACACACACACACACACACACACACACACACACACACACACACACACACACACACACTCTCTCTCACACATACACACACACACACGCACTCACACACACACACACACACACACACACAAAAAACACACACACACACACACACACACACAGAGGCACACACTCATGCGCTCAGAGACACACAGACAGGTGGGTGAGAGGAGAGGAGGGGGGTAGGAAGGAGACTGGCAGGCAGGCAGGCAGACACACAGGCAGACAAACAGGCAGACACACAGGCAGACACACAGGCAGACATACAGACAGACAGAGACAGACTGACATACATACATAAAATCACACAGACATACAGACGCACAAATACACATGCAGGTAGAAAAATACACAGACACACTGACAGAAAGGCAGTCACACAGACATAAGCACAGACACACACAACAATAGACAGTTAGACACACAGGCACACACAGACAGACAGAAACGCGCACAGACAGGCAGACACAGATACAGACATAGATACAGACATAGAGACAGACACACAGGTACTCACAGGTGAAGACAGACAGACAGACAGACAGACAGACAGACAGACAGACAGACAGACAGACAGACAGACAGACAGACAGACAGACAGACAGACAGACAGACAGACAGACAGACAGACAGACAGACAGACAGACAGACAGACAGACAGACAGACAGACAGACAGACAGACAGACAGACAGACAGACAGACAGACAGACAGACAGACAGAGACAAAAAGACAGACACAAAAAGACAGACTCACATAGAGAGAGAGAGGGAGAGAGAGAGATAGCGAGAGACAGAGAGAGAGAAATAGAAAGATAGAGAGATAGCGAGAGACAGAGATAGAAAGAGTGAGAAATAGAAAGATAGGGAGATAGGCGAGAGAGAGAGAGAGAGAGAGAGAGAGAGAGAGAGAGAGAGAGATGGGGGTGGGGGGGGGTGAAGTTGCATTTGTTTTCTTCGAGATGTTCTTGGCTCAGTATGATCAAACCTCATACTTCATTGACGAAGCATTAGAACGATTTATCAAACTTTCATGTTCAAGTGATGCAGATGCATGTGAATAAGACCTACTAGTTCCAATGCCTAGCTGTATTGCCTGTGCGGCGTATGGAAAATTACACTTTCGACCAAAACATTTCGCCTAAGAAAATTACGTCGAGTAAACTGCACGGTAGTAAACTTTGTTTTGATTTTTGATAACTTCACGCATTCGCCGGTGACTCACGTCAAGTCATTGAAACTTGACGTACTATTCATTTCAGATTACTTTTACCTGCATTTATTATGGGACATGAGTGATTTCACTACTCTCTCAGAAACTCCAGTTTTCATGAATTGTAGACAAAAGTTCACAGGGAAAGCTTGTATCGGCTGACAGCGGCAATGCATCGCGAAAAACATTCCAATGTAATCAATGCTGAAAATGAACACAGAGTTGACAGGGAACTCCACACATTTCCACCACAGAACTGTGCATCCAGTTGTCTGTTCAGCGGTAGATTCGTGGATGTTGAGTGTTGAACTTCTTTCTGCTTGGCGGTCCTAAAGTTGCACATTTGGGGAAAATGTATACAATAACAAGCAACAGTGAGAGTTGAGAAGACACATTGTAAACAAGCTGACCCTAGATGATAATGAAGACGACGACGATGATGATGACGATGACGACGACAACGAAGGCGACGACGAAGATGAATGGATTCAACAGCCTATCGATCAGCCTGTGTTGACTATGTAAATCCACTGACTACAAAAGCACCACTTCTTGTTTGTCCATCGATTTTGATGACGACCACCTATAATCACCCCAAGGGCAAGAGGGATTGAAGGGGGGCAAGGGAATGGTTGCCTTTCACGTTCAGTGTTTGCTGCGCAGGTGGCTAATGAGGCCAATTCACGCTTTGAACGTTCTTATGCAATGAGGACACGGGATAGAAATGTCCTGACTGGTACGGGGAGCATCTGCACGCGACTTTCGGGCTTGTCGACGCTGCTCTGCTGCAGTAGTTATGTCTGCCTCACAGCGTGTTGATCCCCTTAGAAGAGAGGAACACCATTGTGTACGGTCCTGAGCAATGTTTTCTCAACTGTCGTGGTCGATGCCAAAAGACTTAAGTGAAACTTTCAGGGTGTCCTTAAACCGCTTTCTTTTACCTCCATGGCAGCGTTTCCCCTCCTGTAATTCATCATACAATCATACAAAAGCACTCAAGCTAGTTAGAGTAAAAACAAGTCAAGTTTTAATCTCTCAGGCTATTCGCCTTTATCGAATCGCATAGAAAACAGTGGTGGGTCTATTCTTAGCCCCGATCCAGAGGGGTATTAACCTTAAATGCGACACAGAGTCAGCAGTGGTCTGCAGCATTTCCTGGGAGTTAGATGGTTGTTGAAATCCAACAGTCCCTGTTTCCGTTTGTCTGCATATGTGCTGATCAGTTGCCTGTTGAGAATGGATCAAAGGGCCTAAGAATGAAGCATGTCAACCTAAATACTTATTTGGCTTCAGAAGTCGTCCCTGGCTGAGCTCCTGGAAAAGGCTCCGAAAGTCCAACAGCAAGGAGCTCTCACTAATGAGTAAGGCTTCAAGCGGCTCTGGTAGTTGGAGGTTTTTCCACAGGTTGAAAGTAGCAGATACAGGGGTTACAACAACAAAGACGAGAACAATGGCGACGGCAGTAAAACTCACCAGCCGGTCGGAAATAGAAGAATAGTTCTCTCTGTTACACTTCAAAAAAGGAAGCATGCATTATGACCCTTATGTATTGCCCCAAGCATTGCCCGTCGTTCGTTGGTTGCATTATTGCAGATCAACTAGAGAAAAGGGTGACAGCATCAATGATGTTTAAAGCAAGCAACCAGAATCAACTCTTTACCTTTCAAACTTTTTTCTTTCAACTTTGCACGGCCATCCTTCATTTCTCCATGTGAAAATCCGTTTCTCTGATCCCCTTCAAATGCAGTGTTGCCGCTTTTTTTCTTCTCTCAAAACAGTTTGAGAACAATACATTTCTGATATGTGCGCATCTATCGAGTTATTTCTAGGCTTGCTTTTTCAC
Source organism: Theodoxus fluviatilis (assembly GCA_034096865.1). NCBI lineage: Eukaryota > Metazoa > Mollusca > Gastropoda > Cycloneritida > Neritidae > Theodoxus > Theodoxus fluviatilis. Next base: position 23,916 of record JAWQFJ010032779.1, read on the forward strand.
CCTTGAAGGTTCTCTTCATGACGCGACGACGGTAGGGCTTAAATGTTCCCCGAACCATGAAACTGTCCTCCACTAACGCAATGAATTGTAACGTTTCTTAGTTTTATGTTTGTATTAACCGAATCTGCGCTGTATTTTCTTATAACAGAATGCTATCACCCAGATGTTAGCATATTGTTTCTAATGTTAGGACGCTTCTTTTCCCTCACAGTGATAAAGATTTTTCTCCACATCGACCGAACGTTTCAGAAGGAAAGGCAGATGCAAGGAAACGAAGATGTATCCTGTTTCAACAGGTAGAGCTCGCACGAGTCTACGGAAATGTTCCTGGACTGGCAGTAACCTCCCCAAGTGTCTGGTATTCAACGATGGCTATCACAGAAGCACAAGCTCCGGAACAGGACGCCCGACTGCGGTGCCCGCTAAATCTGACTGTGACCTTGGAATGTCTGAACCGCAGACAAGTGTTTCAAGCTTCACTGCGCACCATGATGAATCCTTCGCTCGAGATCAATTTGCGAGGCAGTTTCAAAGAGACGCTACGCTTGTTCGCGCGGATAAAATCTACTGAGGCAGTATTTCCATTTCGTTCAGACGAGAAGGAGGATTACCGACTGACGTGCTTGTCATCCGCTACCAGAGGAGCGAAATGTAGATTTAATTGCTTTTCTCAATCGTGTTAATCAACCCAGTCGATATCGAGTTTACCAATATTCTCAGTCGGGCACATTTCTCCAACTTATGATTTTTTGGTGTGTTTGTTCTTCGTGCAATCGGCCAGGAGTGGATTGCAGATACCCCTGTTCCAAAGTTTATGGATTTTCTAATACTCTTTTTTCATATAGGAAGTTACGCTGTTTATCTAAATCAGAGAGGATTGACTTCTGTTCACTGTAGTTACTCTGCTTACAGGTAATGGATCACTTCGTGAGAAACCCTGTGTACAAAGACAGGACTGTTGTAATCACGCGTAACACTTTTTGGGGTCTAATTTGTTTCCTGTCTGTAAAATCATTTTTGTTCTATTTTGCTTTTGTCATTATTATTATTATTATTATTATTATTATTATTATTATTATTATTATTATTATTATTATTATTATTATTATTATTATTATTATTATTATTATTATTATTATTATCCCTCCAGGTTTACTGGAGGTCCTACAGACTTTATCTGTCTCTGTGTGTGTGTGTGTGTGTGTGTGTGTGTGTCTGTCTGTCTGTCCCGTCTCCACGGCCTATATCTCAAAAACTACTGGACGGATTTCCTTGAGATTTTGCACACTGACTGGAAGTTAGGTCCCATTCAATATTATCAAATTTTCAGAATCGAGGTTTGAAAAGAAAGTGACTTTTTTACATTTTGGTGTTTCATTGAAAACGATTCAACAGACTCCATTTTGCAAAATTTGTGACGTGATCATTTGACGTCGTATAACGTGACGTCATTTGCGAGGAGATTTTTGAAGGAGGGGTGAATAGAATAGAATAGAATAGAATTCGTGACGTCATTTGCGAGGACAGAGAATGATTTAGATAGATATGTCCTCAGATGTCTTAGGCCGCAAGGCCTTTATCTGATCTTTTGATCAGTACTTATGGCTACTCTCACTCTCTCTCTGTCTCTCTCTCTGACTCTCTCTCTGTCTCTCTCTCTCTCTCTCTCTCTCTCTCTCTCTCTCTCTCTCTCTCTCTCTCCCACCCACCCTCTTACTCTCATTCTCTCTTCCCTTCCTCCCCTTTTCCCAGCTCCCCTCCCCCCCCCTCTCTCTCACTCTCTCTGTCTCTCTCTCTGTCTCTCTCTCTCTGACTCTCTCTGTCTCTCTCTGTCTCTCTCTGTCTCTCTCTCTGTCTCTGTCTCTCTCTCTGTCTCTCTCTCTCTGTCTGTCTCTCTCTCTCTGTCTCTCTCTCTCTCTCTCTCTCTCACTCTTACCACATTTGAATATTTTGCCTCAAGGGCTGAATGTAAGTAAGAAAGGCAATACAGTAGTCGCCGCTTATAAAACACGCGGTTAATAAAAACAGCCGTTTTTTAAATACAGTTGGTAAGGTCCGGATTTACTTCGTTACTGATGGACATGTTCAACAAGCAAACGGTTAATAAAAACGCCGCTTATTAAAAACACTTTTGTTCGGTCCCAATGTGTTTTTAATAAGCGGCGACTACTGTACTGCCTAATTCACTACCCTTGTCTCTAAACTCAGACGATTCCAACTGCCTGTTCCGCTTTGACGTAATCTCATGACGTCATCTACGATCTAAGAGAATCGAAGAGACAAAGAAAGCAGTATATATAGCAAAGCGCAACCTAGGATCCTCTGACGAGCGTACCTTATCTAACCGATCAAGATAACGCGGGGATAGGGGATAAATCGAGTGTTAAAAAGATAAATCGCCGTTGTGAATAGGGGCCCAGCGAACTAACTGAATGTCGACACAATCACGCGGCACTGTTGTACATTTGCAGTCAACGTAAGATCTCGTACGACGATTTGATTCAAGGCCTAGTGCTAATTGTTTTGATGGTCTGGTCTCAGTGTCACAAAAATATGATGATTTAATCAATTCCTGACCCGGAAATGTTGGGGACAACGACCATTTCAGCGTAATGACATCGAGTCAAACCGAGTTATCTTTCCTACTTCAGCAAAACGCTTCGATATATGTTGAACCTCTACCAGCAGGCGCCAAAATGCGATACTACGAAAAGAATATTGACGTTGATGGGTTAGATCCGTATGAAATACCAAACAGTTCATGCTATCATCCATTTTTCTACAATTTACAGTGCAAAATACGAACCACGAGGGTTTATGACAAGGTCGTTATAAATGCTTCACATACCTACAAGTTTACAATGGCACAGTTGGTAGAGCATTGGGCTCTTGGTCATGCATGACCAGGTTCGATTCTACACTGAAACTTTTTTTCGAGGGGTTGTGGGTTCGAACCCACCTGGTTTTTTGTGTTTGTGTGTGTGTGCGTTTTTTCCTCCTCTTTTCTCGGAGGCTGCGGGTTCGAACCCGATCTTCTTTTTTTTCTTCTCCAAAACCTGGAGGTTCAGCGCCAGCGGTTTTTATTATTATTATTATTATTATTATTATTATTATTATTATTATTATTATTATTATTATTATTATTGTTTGCATGGTTTTCCCTTGTCACTTTTCCGAGACGTGGTTTTCTTTAACCATGTTATAACCCTGAGCAGCACCACGTTTTTAAACGCGTAAAACTTTCTACACTGCCTTTTAAGAGTTCCCTTTTAATGCAAGGGTTTATGACCGTCAAGCTGAATAGTCTGAAGATATGCCTACAATAGAGAGGAGAAGAACTCTTATGCGTCATGGGATCAAATGGACTAACCAAATCTTTCTACGACGAAAAAAGTTTTGGAAGAGAGGCAGAGAAAATAAACGAAAATGCAATAACTGGCAACACGGGAGAACGTAACCTATGACCTCGGTCTTGTCCGTCAAGCACGAAAAGAACAGTACCCTGTCTATGTGCCCAGTGTCCCTGATGATGATGATGATGATGATGATGATGCTGATGCTGCTGCTGCTGCTGCTGCTGTTGCTGCTGCTGCTGCTGCTGATGATGATGATGAGTTGTAGGGCATATCAGCTTTGTAGGCTATGCAAGGCCATTGATCACGAACAAACACAAGAACTGGCAGATTGGCAAGTCGCCTCTTAAGAATCGTGTAGGGAGACGCGGTGGGTCTATTCTTACCCTCTACCCACAGAGAGAACGGCATCCCTCTTCTCAAACGAAACTGTGCCAGTGGAGAATTTTGTGTCACAGTACGAACTTTTACAATAATGAGAAAAGTGAGAATGCACGTATTTCTTTGTTGTTTTAGGCATAGGTCAACAGCCATGATTCAATATGCACGTCTTGTTTTTCATTGCATGAAAACTTATTTGGAACTTTGTGCTTTGCCCAAGGTTTCTAACAATTTAGTGTGAATAATGTATCCTGTTGTCACGTTCCATGTACATGTTATGGTTATCCCCTGTTGGATTACAATCATACAAACAATTTCCTATTCTAATCCTTACAAAGAAACTATTTTCAGTTTATTAGATTTCCATGTCTGCGAAAAAGATGTAAAAATTCGAAAAAGTGAGAGGGCACTTTCTAGCATGCTGGCATCATCCACAGGTCAGTAGACCCACCAAAACCATGGACACCATTCTATGTCTACATATCGCCTCAGACAAAGCCTCTCGTATTTCTGCAAAGCATCTGAGACTATTCGTGTTTTCGAGACAAGAAAGACGAACAAATTATCGGCCAAACCCTCGGTGGATGTGGGTGGAAGTTTGTATTGCAGCAGTCAGCACACATAATTAGGCCTCGGGGAACCGTTAATTAGCAGAATACGACACCCACAAGCATAGCAGCTAGATTGTTTGCTTTGCGACAGCAAAATTCTCAATTATGCCTGTGCGAGAAGTTACCAAAATAAAGTGTCGCTGACCACTTACTTCTGGTGTGGTATTTGAACAAAATTTAATGTCTTAACAAACAGATGTGAAAGTCCTGAAGAACATTGTCTTCATTTATCGAAGATCTGCAGATAGGGAGACAATAAACAGGAGGTAAATATAGTAAGCAAAGCAGATCACACATTTCATAACTAGTCAATTAGTCGACATGCTCTAGCGGGTAGTGGTCGATTCTAAATACTTTAGAAGCCCTCCAAAGGTGACCACACAACGAGGATGGTGTTAACCACGATTTTCGCGTCAACATTTCTCGTGCGAGTAAATACCAGCAACAAGACTAATGGGCTGGAAGCATGCATCATCACAAACAAGCAAGCTAACAGACATGTGGCTTCCGCAGATCGTTCGGACGCCTTATCAGCATTTATCACATTTTCTTTGGAATAGCACTGCGATTACGTTTCCTGCTCATCCGCTCACTCATTTACTCGCTTCCTTTTTATTCGTCACCTGATTCATCCCTTCACAAGTTGTTCATGCTCTTCACCACTAATGCGTTTGTTTACAGCTAATTTATCCTTCAGTCACCAACTAATTTATCATGTATTTCCTCTCTCCTCCTCACTTTGCTGATCTCTCCTTACCTCTGTCTCCATCCGTGATTTCTTCATTTTCTACTTCTCTCTCTCTCTCTCTCTCTCTTTCTCTCTCTTTCTCTCTCTCTTTCTCTTTCTCTCTCTCTCTCTCTCTCTCTCTCTCTCTCTCTCTCTCTCGCTCGCTCGCTCGCTCTCTCGCTCTCTTTCCCATCCCTCATTCCTTTCGCCCTTCTCATTCTTTCACTGTCTCTCATTTGATCTTGGGCTCACGCACAAACGTATGCATGCGCGCACATACCTTCTGTAATGATATCTCGCTCATCCTTTTTGCTCTCACATGCAAACAGGCTATCTCTCTGCCTCCTTAAACAACCTTTTACCCTGATCTTTCTTCCCGTGCTCTCTTTACCGCTCCTCTCTCTCCGTATATTCAGTTCCATCCTCAGCTCCCTCCAACTCCTACCACCAATCACTCCTTCGAAAGCAACATCACAGGCCGTGCTTACCTCCACGTGAACGCTGTGCTTGTCCACCATGTAACCAAGGACGGGCAGACCCATGCTGCTGGCCACCATGTTGATGGTGTGGACCGTGGTCACATTGGCGAAGACAATGAGCAGGTGGACCGAGGTGGTGTCCAGCATCCGGCACAGCTCCTGCACACCCATGTGCAGGTCACGGCGGGCCACCATGGCCTTGCTCTCGAAGTGCACCTTGGCCGATGCGTTGTTGAGATCCGCGACGGCTGCTTGGAGGGCTCGCTGGTAGTCGTCGTAGTCCCCTTCCTCGAACACTGCCAGCATGTTCACCACGGGCCTGGAGGTCACCACGCCCGAAGGTTGCCCGGGCTTCAGGGACGTGGAGATAGGGGCCGAGGTGGTGGAGGCGGAATCTGCGAGGCGGTCCGCTGTGGCAGAGTGTCTCTGTGGCAGCAACAGCAACAGCAGCAGGGGCAGGAGCTGTCCAGCGCACTGCAACCAGCGTCCGGCATTTAGCCTCGCGCTCAGGCCTCGCATTCTGCCGGGTCGCGGGAGCTGGACGCCTGAAGCATGTCGTTTGGATCACCCCTTCTCCTTGTCCACCATTCTCAGGCTGGCGTCACAATCCGCACCGTGGACCGCACTCAGTGGCGGCCGACCTCTGTGACCTTGACCTAGTGACTACTTCCGTTGAAGGAGGAAGATGTTCAGTGGAGTCCAGGCTGGAGCTGTGACGATAAGAGCCCCTGTGCAGAGTATACCGCCATGCTGTTTCTCAGGTTGGTGACATTGCCAAAGAACGTTCATCGAATTAGTGATCAAAGAAATGTATAAATGCCCACCATTTGTGTTTGACCATTTGCAAGCGTCATAAATAAGTCAGTTCGATGATAGAAGCTGATTACTTTGCACGGGTTCAATATCCAGTCCTTTCTTTCGACAAAAGTACCTGACACGACGAAGAAACAGGAAAATTGTTAACAGTCAGTTGTTGTCAGTGAGAAGGCGCAGATAATCTGACTGATCCGGTGTCGTGTGAATAAGTTTGTTGAAAGACATCGTTGCAAACTCTTCTTGATCTGAAACGAGAATTAGTCATGTCTCATTAGCTTAGAAATCATTGGCATCGATGCGACTCGAATGGCAGTAAGGAAAAAATAACTCACAGAAAATAACACTGGATGGACGAACATGTATACGATAAAAAAGACAGTTACATGTCAAAATAACTAATAGAAAAGATAATGTAATCTATGAACGGCTGTCATTATTTCAGTCACTTATATTTTTAACACCCCTCTCTCTCTCTCTCTCTCTCTCTCTCTCTCTCTCTCTCTCTCTCTTTCTCCCACTCTCTCTCTCTCTCTCTTAAACTGGGTAGATGATGCAAAATATATATCGACTCTATGTTTTAGCTACGTGTGGATGAATGGTGGCGTAGGAGATGATAAACGCTTCTTAATGCAACTGAAGCAAAGGATAAAGCATTGCTATCAACAAGAATGGAACAGCAAAAATACGAGTTCCCTAAGTTACAAGTGGTACTCAACCTTCAAAGAACATCTAGGTTTAGAAAAGTATTTAGACTTTCTGGATATTAGGACATTTCGAGACCAATTTATCCGATTTCGATTCGAAATTAATTAGTTCAAGGTTAACATGATTTACAGACATGTACAAGACCAGCTATGTCCATTTTGCAAGGAAAAGGAAGATAAAACTCATTTCTTGATTACATGTAAGGCATATGACCCTCTAAGTGTAAAATACATTGAGCATTTCCTAGACATGAGAGCAAATGGAAAGACCGGCGCTCACCTATTGTAAGGAAAGTAATGAAAATAAGAGCAGTATCGATGTACATATATTATGCCTTCAAGATGAGGAAGCAGAAACTAGAGCAAATCGTAAGCCTCTGACACTGAGGCATGGACATTGATGTTTGCTTAATGGAAATTTAATTTCCGTCCATACGAAAAAAAATCTTTTGGGTTATCTCATGTCAATCGCAGTTGTGTTGGCATGGTGCTTGCAATGGACCGACGGTCTAAGCAATAAAGTTCAGTTCGGTTCTCTCTCTCTCTCTCTCTCTCTCTCTCTCTCTCTCTCTCTCTCTCTCTCTCTCTCATATCTTTTTTCTACATTATCTACATGTTTGCCAGCCGTCCGGTCACTGTTCTCCATCTGTCACCCAATCCTCCCTCGCCCTGAATGCCTAACTGTCTGTTTGTATGTCTGTCTGTCTGCCTACCTGCCTGCCTGCCTGCTTGCCTGCCTGCCTGTCTGCCTGCCTGTCTGTTTGTCTGTCTTTCTCTGTCTGTCTCTGTCCGTCCGTCCGTCTGTCTGACTGTGTGTCTGTCTGTGTGTCTGTGTGTCTGTCTGTCTGTCTGTCTGTCTGTCTGACTGTGTGTGTGTCTGTCTGTCTGTCTGTATGTCTGTCTGTCTGTCCGTATGTCTTTCCGTCCGTCGTCCGTCCGTCTGTGTGTCTGCGTGTCTGTCTGTCTGGGTGTCTGTCTGTGTGTCTGTCTGTGTGTCTGTCTAAGTGACTGTCTGTCTATGTGTCTGTCTGTGTGTTTGTCTGTCTGTCTGTCTGTGTCTGTCTGTCTGTCTGTCTGTCTGTCTGTCTGTCTGTCTGTCTGTCTGTCTGTCTGTCTGTCTGTCTGTCTGTCTGTCTGTCTGTCTGTCTGTATGTATGTATGTCTGTCGGTCGGTCGGTCGGTCTGTCTGTCTGTCTGTCTGTCTGTCTGTCTGTCTGTCTGTCTGTCTGTCTGTCTGTCTGTCTGTCTGTCTGTCTGTCTGTCAGTCAGTCTGTGTGTCAAACTTTCTGCCTGCCTGTCTGTCTAACTTTCTGTCTGCCTGTCTGTCTAACTTTCTGACTGCCTGTCTGTCTAATTGTCTGCCTGCCTGTCTTATCTAACTTTCTGCCTGAATGCCTGAATGCCTGCCTGCCTGCTTGCCTGCCTGCCTGCTTGCCACTCTCTCTCTCTCTCTCTCTCTCTCTCTCTCTCTCTCTCTCTCTCTCTCTCCTCACGCGCACGCCCGTGTCCGTGAAAATAGTTGCTATTTTCAGCATACTAAAACAGTGGAAAGCAAATATATATTACGTGAAATTTAGTTTGAGATTTTCCTCCTTGAGATCAAGTCTGAAGTTATACCAAATATGCAACGTTACAATGAGAACTTCGTAGAAGTTGTAAGAAGTTTCCATGTGTATTTTCTGAGTATCATGCAGCTTAATTCTTTGATTAGTAGAGTCGCGAGCTATCTCTCTAGATTTCATCCAAATTTTCCATTGAGAAACTTCTGTATGAATTTTTTGTTGTACTAAGGGACGTCGTTTCTCCTTAATCATTCATCGTGTTTTAATAAGAGCTTTCATGTAGATTCGCAGGATGTTTTGCGAAGCTATTGGTAAGTAATCGCCACATACTATATTCTTCCACTCAAATGTACGCATTTCATTCTTAATTGATCACCAGACTGCCAAATAAAACCAAAATAGCATACTGTTCAAAGACATATTCATGTATATCCTGCGCCTAAAATCTGTCTTGTTACTCAGTTGGCGGGATACTGGCCCAGCTAGGTTTGCACTTAACTATTCATTCGTCCCTGTCAAAGAACGTCTATAGAGGAATAACACTGAACATATCGATCACTTGCGTTATTATTTATGTGTGTCATTTATAACTGCAGACATCATTATCAATGAGAGCGCCCGGCCAGAGAGGTCATTTGTCTCACTTGCTATTTCCAGCAGGGATTAAGAAGCAAAATTGTATCTATCGTGTACGTCTTTCAGGCGGCACCAAGCTTAAAAGTCTCCATCCTTGCCTCATGCATTCGCCAATGATGACACCTTTTGATTCATTAGGAAGAGGGTCGGTACAGTGGTGGAGGTCTTTTCAGAGTAAATAAATCACATCTAATTCACTGCAATGCGTATCAGCGTATTGAAGAAGGACTCGAGACCGTGTCTGAGTGGTGCACTTGGCCTAATAGCGTTTCGCCCACGTATAATGATCGGTCGCATTCCCCACTCGGTGTTACCCCCGTCAGGACCCCAGCTGCTGCTCTTCCTGAACAAACCGTCCAGAACATTCCTGGGAGTGATTGGAAGAGCTCCTGTGCGCGATGCTTGAGTGGTCTGGCACTCGCTGTTTGTAGAGGAAAAGCGTGGCACATATCACCTGATTGTCATTGATTTTCCTCGTCAATGGTATGCGCTGGCCCCCGGCCATGCGAATGCATGAAATTCTGTGTCAACAACGCGCCATGCTGAAGGTGTCGCTGCGCATGAATGTACACAATCCAACATGAGGCAACTGCCGTCCGCTTGCCCCAGGCTCCTGGGGCCGGGCGGAAATGTCCATTGTCTTCGATCACATTTTAAGGTGCAGTCACTCGTGCTGAGAAGTGATTAGTGCAAAATTGACGCTGACAGTGCGTGATTTGTTCTCAATTAGGTGCCATTACCAATCTTTCCTTTTCGGAAGCTGGAAGCGTTTCCAATCTGACAAGGAAGGGTCTTGTGGATGGGAGCTGTGCAAATACTTCTCGAATCTGCAGCTGAGGCATGGTCGATATTCCAGGCCTTGTGTATTGAAGGTCAGATTTTTACTCGTATGGATTCTCATAATACTCCGCGCGGAAGTACGCCAACCTATCACTCATTGATCCGTACACCAACTCAATCCAATCATTCCCATCCCCCAACGATTCTATTTTCATCTTATTGCATTTATGTCATGGCCCTATAGCTTCAAAATCTGATCATTCATGAAGTTTTGCTGACCATTTTTGCGCTTATTATCTCGCTCGTCCTTTTTCTTCGTCCATTGTGGGCCTGTAGCTTGGATCACTTCTTCCCTTCATCCCAAATTAGTTTGCCCCCGTACACTATCACTCACTAGTTCACCAATCTGGTCTATCATGCCTTCTGCGCACAACTGCGTTATTGATTTCTTGCGAAGCATTGTATTCGCTCGACATGAAAATGGAAAGTGAAAAACCTGTCGATCTTCTGCCGCTGGCAATATTTAACGAAGAATCCTGACGTGATTCAGTCCATCGATCAAGCAAGGCCGAGTTTACACTTTGCAAGTATTGGATGAGAACTGGTTCTAGTGAGAATATAAAGAGACAAAAACTAATCGAGAATATTAATCGATCGATCAAAGCATCAATCAACTGACAGTTCGTTCATAATCAAGCAACGGCCCAGTCTTTCTACTGACTGCCCGATCGATTGACGAATCAGACAAACAGTCAATCAGCCAGTCAACAAACCTTGTGCCCAAAGAGGAGGCAGAAAAACTGGCAGAAACATAGGCAGGAACGCAGACTAACTGATGTGTGTAGTCGTAGAACTCTAACTCACTCTCTCTCTCTCTCTCTCTCTCTCTCTCTCTCTCTCTCTCTCTCTCTCTCTCTTTCTCTCTCTCTGACTGTGTGTAATAGACAAAGCTTGCACACACCCTTAACGGTATGGAGGAATTCAGAAAAAGAGACACACACACACATGCACTTGAGCACACACACACGCACATTCA
>JAWQFJ010032779.1:45000-51314 GCA_034096865.1 Theodoxus fluviatilis
CACTGTTCTCTTCTCCCTGGGTAACCATCTCTGCATTGTCTCCATTGTCCCCTGTGCATTTGGACCGTCGATGACTGAGCCACAGGTGTGCACGCACTGGTCGTAGCGGAGCAATATCGCCCCTGTGTCATAAACCTGTGTGTTCGTGTCAGTTCTCTCGATGCTTCTAGAGGACGCAGGCTTCGTGGTTTGCTTTAGATGAGCTGCATGAAGACGTTCCTGAGAGGTCTAGGAGAATGACTGGGTTGTCGAGGAGATGCCTAGACTTCTAATTGCCATGGCACTGATTAAGGAAAGCGGTCGAGACTAACTCGAGATCGACAACTACAGTTACTCTATACTCTCAAAAAACACATGTGAAGTGCACAACGTTTGGATTGATCTAACATTCTAAACACAAACTTAAATACATTAAATCGACCAATGCAAGCGTTTCCTTCCATCTTCATCGACCTTCTTTTTCCGGTATCAGCGCTTCTCTAACTCCATGGCTATCAATGCAACTTTTAGGAGTGATATAGGAGAAGATGTGAAAGATGGAAGAACGAACGAACAAACGAAAAAACGAGTAAATGAATTATATGTGAGGGAATTGGGAATGAATGAAGGAATGTGTTAATAATTGATGATAAATGAAAAAATGCGTGAATATTGGGTGAATGCATGAATAAATAAATAAATGTATAATGGAAAGAGGAATAAATGGATGGAGGGATGTATGGGTGGATGAATGAATGAATGAGTGAACATAAGAATGAATGAACGAATGAATGAATAAACAAATGTAAAAAAATCTTCACAACATAGTTCCCATATATTTCATTATGCTCGACCCGATAAGTCCAGTTAAAAACTCATGTCTACCAAGTTTATAACTCGGAAATACATTTTCCAAAGAGAACAACATATGGCAGGAATCCCTTGATATCCCTTTCGTCAACTGGAATCCCTGGCTGCTGGACTTTCAAGGCCTACTCCAGTAGCTCAGCCCGGGGCGGCCTCTAGCAGCCAATCTGGCCACTGGTGGATGTCAGATCTTTAGTTGGTTATCCCGACCTTTCCCTGGTCTGCCCGATCCACAGGGATGCGGACTTGGCCACCTTCTGAAGCTCTTGAGTGCCTCTGTCCGCCTCATGAGACCCTGCCCCCATTCCTCGCAAGAATAGGATGACAGTCCCAAATAAGCTCTAGTCAAACTATTAGATAAGAACGTTAGAAAGAGTGCGTCAACAGGTACTCCTTTTAAATGCTGCGTTTCTTTGTGAAGCATTTTATCTTAAATATTGTACGGGGAATGTAATTTGTTTCAACAGGGGAAACAACAAGAAAAAGTAAAAAGCTCAGAAATAAGAGGTACATGGGAAGTAACCCTTTGCAAAGTATCTAAAGGTTTTACAGGGGTCACGGATACCAAACGATGTTTACCCACATCAGTCAACAAATGAGATGTTTCTACCTCTTGCTCAAGTCACCTGTGTGAGGTGAAGAATAGACTTAATCACATTATGTTTGAGAGAGAGATGTCGGGACCTAAGACTGTCATGGCTGACGCCAGACATCCGCGGATTCATCCTCAAACCACACGCTCGATTACTGTGCATAGCCGCCACTGCAAATAGTTTGTCATGGGGTCACACGGTCAATCTTTGAGGAACTTCGGGTACGAGGCTATGTTGCTGAGGAGTTGGGTGCTGATGCGACAATCGATGGAAAGGCTGTATCGACCTGTGCGTAAAGCGCAAAACAATGAGGAATTCCCGACACGTCCAAGCCTTGTAGTCAACCTTGTATCCAGATAATATGCAGACATTATAGCCGCCTTGCATGTTACTTAAAAAAAAATATTTTTGAGGACAGATGAGTGAGATGTCGTTGATATAATCTTCTTTATAAATTCTTTTTTTTTAAAAGAACGTCAGGGCGAGACAAAAGTAAAAAAACCACGACAACGACAACAACATCAACAACACCAAAGCCAACGATCAACGACGACAAAATGGTGACACAGAACAGCAACAGCAGCACCGGCGGCAGTAGCAGTAGCAACGTCAATAACTCCATCAACAACAACAGAAAGTTTACAAAATAACTCCACGTACAGTAACAATGGTATGTATGACGATGGTGAACAAAAACATCACTACCATCAACACCACCACCAACAACAAAGTCACAATGTTAAAAAGAAAAGAAAAGCATCAGTACACTAATTTTACGTTGAAAACAACAAAGCCATCAAAACCAAATGATGGCTAGAATAACAGAGCAACAATTCTACCAGAAATCAAGCCACACACGTGAAAACAAATAAGGAATTGGTAAACAAAGTCGCATTCAATACCGGACACAACAACTTGCAAATGAACGACTTCTTCCTCAGGCTCAGAATAAATGCACCACTGAACTGCATCATTGGCAACGCAAGTCGAAGAGCCGATTAAACAAGAGGGCATGTGCACTCTTACGAGCTGCGTGAGGCAAATCAAGAGGAGACAACTCGAAACCACAAACAAGCTCCATCAACGCGGAAAGCCTGCTTCCACCTGGCCCACTGAGACGCAATTGCAGTGGCTCTGCCGTATGTGATGCCATTGCAGCTCCCTCTGTGAAAGATGAAAGTATGGTGTGCCACCAGTGATTTTGCTGGGGCAGGTGGAAGACAAAATAACCTTCGCCAGTAATGTAATCACTCTCATTTAACGTTCTGTCTAGTACGGGCGGAGAGACTTTTACGGAAGGGCACAGATACAATGGGCGGCTTATCTGCTTGTATTGTGTATGTTTGCATTGTAAAAAGTGATTGTGCTTTAAAGAAAGTATTCATGCTAATGCCTTCAAATTCACACATTAACTCAGAAACAAAATTCCTCTTATATGCTCTAAACCAAATTTTATGGCAAATTTTCTTTTGAAACGTGACAGTTTGATTGAAATCTTTCGATCCACATCTGAGAAATAAAAAAATAATTAATTAAAAATGTGGATAAGTAGAAGACTTCTCCTTGACGTTTATTGCTAAAATGCAGCCATATTTCTGCTGTATTGAAAAGTTACAATACACAAATTACGCTTGCTGTTTTATTTCGCCACACGTGTTTGATGATTTATTCAGCATATCCACACTACATTACATCATAGGCACACAAAAACAAACAAACAAACAATCTTAACAACAAGGTTCAGTTGTTGAGCCAAGTAAGCATGAACACATCGTGACGTCATCTCTTTACATCGCTTGCACGCTTGGGGCTTATCTTGGTCAGACACGGATAGCACGGGTGTGTATCATTGTATTCTTACCGAGCGGCTCCGGTTGTGCGTCACTCTTGATAGTTTACGTGCGTGAAATACGGACGCATAATCAGTTATGACACTGCGCATCCCCGTTATCGATATCCGATCAAGAAAAGTCCCAAGCGTGCGAGCGAAGTAAAGGGGATAACGTCACGATGTGTTCACGCATTGCTGGCGCAAAAACCATAAAATATGTTCTTGAGAATGCAGGTAATTATATATAATGAGACATCAATACAATATATCGTATTTAGTATATGAACACGTATTTGGTGTTGTTTCATTGTCTACGGTATATTCAAATACAAAATGCAAAATGTTGTTTTAATATAATGACTACATATATGATTAACGGCATTCTTGATTTAGTAGTAAGCTGAAAATAATTGTCTGTGCTGCGACAGAATTGACGTCATGGCTCGAGAGTCTTGTTGAGCATTTTTATTTAAGCAATGCCATCAGCTTCCTCCCACAGTAGTACACCTTGCTGATATGAGTTCTCTATATGTGGTAGCCCCCTCCCCCCTCCTCCCCTCCCCCTCCCCCCTTCCCCCTCCCCCCCTTCCCCCCCTCCCCCTCCCCCCTCTCACCCCCCTAATCAGCTGAAACCCGAGGTCGTTGATCTTTGAGGAGTAAAGCAGCTCTAAGTGCCACCAGAGGGCGTCTGATGGGAGATGGGAACCTCTCCCCATGTAGGGCAACCTGCCAGGTTCACATCACCCTGACCGGGCTGCAGTCTGCTGCGTCCACCCACCAAATCTCTCGCTACTCGATGACGGGAACAGGGACTCCTACCTCTGAGCGTCCGGCATCCCCGCCTTGTGCCTTGCCCGCCCGCCACACCCAGACCGAGGCTCTGCCTCGGTTGCGTCTTGCAGCTCCTGGATGACCTGCTGCATCAGTCCCTGCTTGGACCCCACGTGTTCGAGATCTGGGCCCGTATTCACAACGGCGATTTATCTTTTTAACACTCGATTTATCCCCTAAGCCCGGGTTATCTTGATCGGTTAGATAAGGTACGCTCGTCAGAGGATCCTAGGTTGCGCTTTGCTATATATACTGGTTTCCAACCACGGGAGAGCGGAACAGGCAGTTGGAATCGTCTGAGTTTAGAGATAAATCGGGGTTAAAATAAATCGCCGATAAATCGCCGTTGTAAATACGGGCCCTGCACTACAGAGTGCACCAGAAAGCCTCTGCAGCCTACCTCCACTGATTGCCCAGCCTGCCTCCTTGGGCTGATCACAGACGTCCTGGTATTTGAGGAGTAGGACGTCAAAGAATATGAGTCTCTTATCCATGCGGAACCAAATTCAGTAGACACTTATTTCGAAACTAGTACATTGTCACAAAACTACGAGGCATAAGGTATGTCACTGCTATCATCATGCTAAGGCGTTCTCAATCGCCTTCTTTTCTGTAACACACGATATCCTCGACAACACTGAAGCTAAGTCCATGACATTTCTTGTTTACGACATCGGTATATCACACGAAGAAGACTTTTTTCTGGTTCAAGAGAATACTTCTTCGCAAAGACAAGAGTCTTCATGGCCTACCGGAGGTTGGCAGACGAGGTGGCGAGATCGATTTGATCTGGCATGCATGGTCTCACGAGAAAGCTTATACTACACAAAGGCTGAAGGAAGACAAACATTTACCTCAGACACCGAGTCTTCGCCTCTCTATTTCGCCACGTGCGATGGAGTCGATTGTGCAAGATGAACTCCTATCGACGAGGTCGGACGACTCGACCGCACGTTTACTGACGATACACGGGCTTGGCAGAGACCTGGCCGGGTACCTCAGATCATCGACCTGCGATCAATAGCGTACACTACCTGGTACCCTGTGCTTGCACAACCCGAGGTCCCAACCGTCGACGTGCTCCGCCTGGAGCTGTGCTGCTTTGCCGTCCTCTGCCACAGGGAAAACAGACAAAACTGGACAGATGTCACGTAAACGGTGACATTGCAACTCTTCACCCGTTCATGGATGCTAAACAAATCGCCACCAGTCCCATCCCTCAAATGTGTGAAGAAAACCAATGGAGGACAAGGACTAATCGTAATGAGCATCGAATGATGAAAGGAAAAGGACACCGTCATCATCCACTACCATACACACGTCATCGGTGCAGTTAATGATTCTTGTGATATACAAATGTATCGAATTCAGTATGTTCATACCGTCTCAAGACGTCAACAAAATCAGGAATAAAGCATCTGACTAATTTACCTAATATACCTAATTTACCTAATATTTATGAAAAAGTAATGTATCAACAAAACTCGCCATTAAACAGTAATCGTTTTGAGTAAATATCTACCGTCATTGTGAAGATATTCATTTCTTTGCCGCGTTCATCGTGATTTTCTTGCAGGCAGAGGTTTACTGAAATATATTTTTCGGGGCACGTTTAGCTAGGATCACCGGAGCAAGTCCTAAACAAGAACGGCAGCATGGCAACAGAGAAGGCGCATTCTGTATGGTTGACATTCAGTCACCCCTGGTCCCCACGGAAAGGTGAACACAGGCGTTACTCTAGTCGAGAACCCGTATAGCACGTGCTATTCTTTGGTCGGCATTTTTGCAGATCGATGGATGGATAGAGTTTTACGGCCCATCAGCCTTTGTAGGCTATGTAAGGCCACTGAGCACGAAAATCACTTGAATACATTAGAGTGAGCGTAATCAAATAACGATTTCCCAATATATTCATATCTTACGAATCGCGCAAGGGAGAAGCGGTGGAGCTATACCCTTTTTTCACAAGGGAACATTTTTGCAGAACAAGAGCCGAGCGATATTAATTCTGAGGAGGTGATACTTAATTCAAAATATCACACTGTCGCATTCCTTTGGGATTATATATGGATCTCACACAGTGCGTAATATGTTCATTCAGTTCTGTAGTAAACCTGACGGACGGTTGAGGAAATTCTTTTTCAGGACGATGATTTTTTTTTCTTTGGCACGTCGTAGACGTTGAACCAACACACACAGTCACACAATGGGGA
>JAWQFJ010032780.1:0-11166 GCA_034096865.1 Theodoxus fluviatilis
GAGTCTTAGTGAATATGGTCCGTCCGTTGTGAATGAAAGATTTGTTTACTGCGGTGAAAGCCGCACTCGGTCTGATTGGTTGATTCGGTGTCTTGGCTTTTTGTTTCGTGTACGAGTCCTCTGACACCAATGCAGTGAAACCACTGCTTCCACAAACTGACTGAGCTTTCTTGTCAACTGTGTCGCTAATCTTATTTATTTACTTCCTTCCTTCCTTCCTTCCTTCCTTCGTTCATTCATTCATCTGTATTTTAATACTGAGGGTGAATAATAAATGACCACGTAAATGTGCTAGCGGACAGGCTTCTATCTTTGGTCTCTCTTACCGACTAGTTTCTGCTGAGTTACAAAATGGCTCCGTTTCCTTTTTTCCCGAAACCTTACAGCGTGTTGCAACGGAATGTATCAGTGATATGATGAGTGAGTGATGTGCCTAGGAAATGAGAGTTTTTCGAATCTTGTAGCCTTGCAAAGATACGGTGGTGCTATGCAAGAAAATCGTGCAAGGAACGAAAAAAAGTGCATAAGGTAGACATTGGGTTATGGTTACAGTCTTGCAATTGAAGCGCACCCGGCGAACATTCTCGAAAAGAGCGTTTTGTCATTTTGTTTGCCACATTGGTGTACCTGATGATAATCTAACTATACCAGATGCTTTCATATCTCTCACTTTTTCAATACACTGGGCATTTTTGAGACGCTTTACACACATACGTAGTCACTCACGCACAATCTCTCTCTCTCTCTCTCTCTCTCTCTCTCTCTCTCTCTCTCTCTATATATATATATATATATATATATATATATATATATATATATATATATATATATATATATATATATATATCCACCCCCACCTCAGAGCGCAGTTGATTTACATGTAAATAAGGTTACCTGCTCCCGGCTGTCATAAACTCCTGTCAGTGACAATTCGTCAAGGTCGTTGTGACGGGCTGAAAGACACGACTGCCATGTCAGTAAGCTTACAATGAATATCACTGGCAGGTAAGACACTGTCAGAATAAACAAACATAATGGAATTGGCAAAGGACCACGACAGTTTCTGTTCAAGATCAACTGGCGAAGAGATTACTCCAGAAGTCTACTTCCCTGAGAGCGAATGCGAAGGAGTGCTTACAAGGGAAAGACAGGTCTCAGCTGGAGGAAGGGATGGACCAGAAGGCAAACCCGCAGCATGGACCAAGGACACAGACTGCGAGACGGAACTCGACGGGGAGTTGGAGGGTGGAGATCAAGGAAAAGACTTGGGAGAGGGATTCATTTCGATAGAAGACTTGGAAGAAGAGGATTTGCCGGAAGAGATACGGTGTGAGGAAGCGCTTAGGTTCATCAAAGAAACCGCCAATAGAGTGGTGAACATTGTCAACAATAAATTGAGTAACCGAAGACCACAAAAGTTCAAATTTGATGGGCAGGGAATCACAAAGGGCACCGGATTTCTTCTGTGGATCAGTAACGACTACGCCATCGTGTCGACCAACAGGCATGTCCTGTACGACAACGAGGAAATCAGAAATGCAACACTGTACCTAGACTACAATGAACCAATGAAAATTGATGGTAAAAGAAATACGAATATCAGGGTAGTAAGTCGAGGGAGAGGGAAGGGAGCACTCAGGGGTAACCAGGAGGACTTCACACTTGCAGTGTTTTCCATTGAGAAATACAATCTATTCCAAGACGAAAACATCCCTACGTTGACATTTCAGACCAAAGTCGATGAAGTTTCCGACAAGGAAAGCGCTCCAAAATTGGTATGCATCATCTCTCATCCACTGGGCCAGCCGAAACAAGTCAGCTTTGGGCGCGTTCTGAAAGAGTCTTTGGACACGGGGGAGTATGAGCACGATGCACCGACTGATAAAGGGTCCAGTGGAGCGCCCATCTTGATTTTTTCCCGAACTCCACCTGAAGTCCCCGCAGGTAGCGTTTGGTACCACATCGGCACAGCGTCACGCCCAGGCGTGAAACTGGCTCGTCTGCAAGTGAATGACTCAGACCTGTTCGACATGAACTTAGAGTTTGTCGGAAAAGCGGACCTGCTCTCTAATTCACCAACAATGTCTCGTGTCGTGGCGCAGAAGGTCCTCAGCAGCATAAACTCCATTCGACTGATGAGCAGCTGGACCTGTCATGGAGGCGCCGTACTGCAACCGGAGAGATTCCTTTCCAGACTGGAAGAACACCCATTGACAACTTGCAAGGGATTTGTGTTACCTTCCGGATGCAGAGATGTCATAAAAGATAGTTATGTAGTCTCCACATTAGCAAAAAAATCCACATTGATGGCAGAAGATTTGCACCAGACACTGATGAAAAAACTGAAGCTGTATTCAAAAAATGAAATCAGACGCGATGATGATGATGACGATGATGAGGAGGAGGATAGTGGATCACTTTTTCATGCTGTATTCGAATCAAGCGATCTATGCATGTGCAGTGCCTTACTGAGACTTGTGACATCCAATGATCATCTGAAGAACAGACAGGGTGAAGAGCCATATTTGTGTCCAGATTCACTTCCACTCTGCTCGTCTCAACACCCAACTTGGCCTTTTGGTCTGCAGGACCTCCAACAATCTTCAACTCCAGCCTTGAACATGCCCTGTATGCGATGGCACTTCTCGGACGGAAGCCTCAAGAAAAGGTCTCTTGTGGAATTAGCCGATGATGACCCATGGATGGAGAACGAAGGCAGATGTGGCCATGAAGAAGTGATACACACATTGATGATATGTCGCGTGGCCGAAGAACTTCTCTCCAGAATGAAAAAATTGTCTCCAAGTCAAGCTGACACGGAAACTCCAGAGTCCACTGAGGCCGCACCAGAACGTCAGGGCTCGACAGAGGTGCACATGGATGAGAGCTTGAAGGAAAGGAGGCACGAGTGTCTTGAACTCATCTTGGACTCCTTGGAGACATTCTTGAAAGAACTGGACGTGGATGGCGCCATTCTCGTCGTCATGTGCAGTAATTTCCTCAACCAAGAAGCCTCGAATCCTTCTCAACAAACACATGACCTTAAGACCAAACCAGATGATGGAATCCAGCCGCACTCTGAAATCGTCCTCGACTCAGATGAGGAAGTGATCTACGAAAGAGTGCCTCGTCCCCACACTACAAAAAAGGAAGCAGAAAAAGCTGCAAGTCATAAAGCGATCTCCCAGGCATTGAATGATCGCCATCAGGTGGCATGTGACGAGATAAGGACCCTGGTCAACCACGTCATGCAGCACTGCAAGCAGGACCACAAGGATGGAGTGGATTACGAGGGAGAAAGGTGTGAATGTGGGAGGCCCTCTGTCAAGGGACTCATGAAGGCTCTCAAGCACATCAGGTCGCTTCATCTGACACGTGCAAGTAAAGATACGTTCAAGAGCGCTGAGAGGGTGCAGAAAGACAGCGTTGATGTGAATGAATCAAGCTGTGTAGACAGAAAAGAGACGGAGGAAAAAGAGAGGAAGATAATCTCCAGTCCATGCAGCTCCAACAGCGATGAGGCAACTCAAGAAACCAGGAAAGATTGCCCTTCCTACCGCGACCCTTCCGAAAAGCCGTCTGTCCGTGTAAGATGCAAATGTCTCTGCTGTCGTGCAAAAAACACTACACTCCACAAAAGTTCAGTCTCAGAATGTCGGGACCCAAGCAAAAACAAAACTGACGCATGCACAAAACCTGATCCGAACGATGAATACGCATATGTGCGTGCAAGAAACAAGATAGGAGATCACACACGTACACAGTCAGACCCTGACGATGAATACATCTACGTGCGTGAAAGAAACAAGGTAGAAGAGCACACTCGCACGAAATCGAGTCGGGATGAAGAAAACATTTACATGCTGGCGAGGAAGGACTGGGAAGACCATACATGTATAGAACATGACTCGGAGAGTGAAATTGCCATGAAAGAATACATGAATATATCAGTCAACAAGGAAAATTACATAACCAACTTTGATGCGGACGAATTTCACCAACGTAAACTTTTGTCCCAGTCCAGGTTTTGCTTTTTCTTTCACGGGCAATTCATGGAAGATGAAAGGTCGGAGGACGACGATAAAGACAAAGCTGCTTTGCTGTTGCAGTGCACCATTCTTGTACTCCGTCGTTTTTTCGTGGCGACCGAAGTGTTCCTCTACAACTGCCAACAGTTCCTCTCGAGTTTCCATGACGTCATGGGCTGCCCCTGTGAGACGCTGAACTCTGCTGCCAGGTCCCACCCTCCTCACTGCGAGCAAGACGACAGCGCTGCCCCAACACACGCAGGGAATACACGCCAGAGCTGGGGACAGTGTGAGGATCCAGATATCGTCTCCATGGAAGCCATGGAAGACTTCGTCTGCGCCGAGGGAAAGTTCTCAGTGCCAGGAGAAACGTTTCATTCTACCAAAAGCCATACGTCGGGATCAGGAGACACAGAGAGAGCCGGCAGAGTGTATGCATCCGTTGAAGAAGCACAAATTGCATTGTGGAAAGCCATTGAAAAGAGCTCGCACCATTTCTGCTCTCAACTTGCATTTCTTCAACAAAGTTACATTACTGCGTATGCCCTCTTTTCGTCTCCATATGCTATACACACATTGTGCCTGCTTTTTTTTCTTGAAGCCTTCGGAGTCGACATCACTGATGTATTCGACACTGAACTTGCACAGTCACAGGCAGTCGCAAGACAGGAAGCTGAGGGGAAAGGTGAAGGCGACGTGAGTCCACTTTCCACGTCCGTTTGGTGCATGATCTGCGAAAGACTTGCTGGGAAAGTTAAGAAAATGGTCATGGACAGCATGGAGTCCAGTATTGAGGGCCAGAACACTCGGGAGACATCGCAATGGTTTCAGAGAGCGGTAGAATTGTTCTTTCTTGAACCTTGGGTTGATGAAGACATAGACCTACATTCCAGCTCTAGTTTTGCTCAGACCCTGAAATGGTTAGAAATTGTTTTGCAACAAACACATCTGGACTTCAGAATTCCGTGTTTTCTGATCTTTCCCCAATTTGAGACTGCAGATAATGCAGGAGGTATTCGAGAAAGAACAATATGCCGATCCGGAGCTCTTGCCCTTTTCAGCTTCCTGACAAGGGAGCTTGCAGCGGCCGATAGCCTGACAGATGCAGCCAACGAGGTAAATGCAGATGTTTCATTTCAGTACTGTCTGGAGAAACCAACAACTGCATTGCCCAAGCCAGCTGGAGCAGAATTTCAGCACACCCAGGGAACAAGTTCCACAGCTCTGGGCCCAACTGCATTGCTCTGCCTGTCAACTTCAGATGCTGCCCAATGTCGGGACTCAAGTGTGAACAACACCGCTGCATGCATAGAACCTGACCCAGAGGATGAATACATCTACGTGCGTACTAGAAGCAACGTGGAAAATCAAACACGTACACAATAGGATTCTACTGCCCGGTACCCACGTACATGGTGAGCCACGGCAGTGCTTTGTCTCGAAATGATGTTCAGCCGTTCAAAAGTTGTGTGTCGATCGATGCCTGCGATAGAGAATGGGACCTGTGTAGGCCGTAACAACGAACCTTTGCCAAAATCAACGACTGCGTGAAAAGGGCACGCCACCAGAGCTATAAACAATGAAATAACTGCATGTACACACCATGACTGCACTGTTTTCCACTCATGATTATTCATATGTTGCAAAAATGCAGTCAGTACTTCTTGCTTTTTACGTGCATATGTTCCCGTGCTGCGTCCCTTTTGATGATTATTGGCGATTTGTGCAAGTTTCCCTACAACAGATAAAATAAGCACTTCACAACATTTGCACATGCACACTTCGGATTTCACTTTAGCATTTTCAGTGTAGCGTTGCTTTATTAAATGTGATATCAGTATGATGTATTACGCCTGGCTTGCTTTCTTAGAATACTTTTTGTATACATATCCTTTGAAATGGAAACACTATGTGAGTTCCCGTGATATTTTGCTTAAATTATTCATGTATTTGTTTTCTCATATGCTAGAGAATATTAAAAATATATATATGCCTGAAGTTGAAATGTGTACATGCCCTTGCAAAAAGCAAACATAACACAAGCACACCTAACCAAAGGAATGATCAATAATGTCTTTGTCGGTGGCTATTGAAGATCTGAGCTACGGCTGTTGTAACAGATTAACCATAGATACAGATGCGGATGAGTGCATCTTAAGTGAAGCACTGAAGGTGCTGTTATTTCTATCTTTCGTGCACAAATGGATTCTCGTGTGAAAGGGGGCATAAAGAGCTGTGTCACACACACACACACACACACACGCACGCACGCGCGCGCATGCACGCACGCACGCACGCTCGCACGCACACACGCACGCACGCACACACACATACACACACACGCACACACACACACATACACACACGCGCGCGCACACACACACACACACGCACACACACACACTCACACAGAGAGAGAGAGAGAGAGAGAGAGAGAGAGAGAGAGAGAGAGAGAGAGAGAGAGAGAGAGAGGCAGGCAGGCAGGCAGGCAGACAGACAGACAGACAGACAGACAGACAGACAGACAGACAGACAGACAGACAGACAGAACGGAGAGAGAGAGAGAGAGAGAGAGAGAGAGAGAGAGAGAGAGAGAGTGAGAGAGAGAGAGAGAGACAGGCAGACAGGCAGGCAGGCAGGCAGACAGATAGACAGACAGACAGACAGACAGACAGATAGACAGAGAGAGAGAGAGAGAGAGAGAGAGAGTGAGAGAGAGAGAGAGAGAGTGAGAGAGAGAGAGAGAGAAACAGGCAGGCAGGCAGGCAGGCAGACAGATAGACAGACAGACAGACAGACAGACAGATAAACACAGAGAGAGAGAGAGAGAGAGAGAGAGAGAGAGAGAGAGAGAGAGAGAGAGAGAGAGAGAGAGAGAGAGAGAAAGTACGATAAGGGTTAAGACCTTCACTTCCACTTGACATTAATTTGTCCATGTGCAACTATGTATTTTTTTTATATCCTGATTTGTCTCCTTCCGTGTGTAAATTGATGTTTAATAGATTGCTGCACTTTATCAAAGATATTGGAGGTACAGTTCTAGTATGATTGTATGAAAACATTATTGTATTTTCTTATTATTTTCCAACAGATAAACTTTACACATCAAAACAATAAAAATGCACCTAACACTCAAGTCTTTATTTGTCTTTAAACCTTTTTGTCAACACTGTAACAAGTCGTTACAGTTTTGTAAAAGAGAATATAGATGCATCGAACATTTGCATCTGCCGACCTTATATTCATGTTTTGCTTTGTATCAGTAGTATCTCACGACTGGAGGAAAAAACTGGAATCATTAATCAAAACCTGAATGTTTGTACTTGTAATATCGAACATTTGCATGCGCTTATTCTGTAGTGTTACATCATTTATGGGAATATTTGTATTTTTCTGGAAGATGTATATGACCTTACTCTGAAGTTGTCTTTCTTCCCTTGAACATATCAAGTTAAACTTTTCTTGCGTCAAGCTTGAATTTTGGTGCGTCTGTGACTGCCAGTTGCCATGGTGGTCACAACTTTCACATATTTATGTCAGTATTGTCTCAACAAAATAATATATTAGCACGTTCGTATGCAAATAAGCCCACCACATTTTTTGCATTACATATATGAGAGTCAGACATGTAGTGCAGTTCAAGCGGGATAAAACTTTGTTCGTTTATTTTGTTTTCTTTTTTGTCTATTTTGCAACTGTAAATGTTAGTCACGCAAATTACATAAATGTGAAAACAGTCCCACCAAATGTAAAATTGACTTTTATCTTTAATATCTAGTGACAACATGCGCCAAAATCGTTTCTTGCACTTGCATTTTGCTCTGTTTTGTTTGTACCATGATGCTTTAATACTGTAAGCTAGTTTAGCGCAACAGATAAAATCGGCACATCACAAAACATATGTATGCGAGCACCAACTTTGAATTCGCCTTTTTGCATACTTTGTATCAGTGTCTCCCTTTGCATACTTTGTATCAGTGGCGCCCTTTGCATACTTTGTATCAGTGTCTCCCTTTGCATACTTTGTATCAGTCGCGCCCTTCGCATACTTTGTATCAGTGTCTCCCTTTGCATACTTTGTATCAGTGTCTCCCTTTGCATACTTTGTATCAGTGTCGCCCTTTGCATGCTTTGTATCAGTGTCTCCCTTTGCATACTTTGTATCAGTGTCTCCCTTTGCATACTTTGTATTAGTGGCGCCCTTTGCATACTTTGTATCAGTGTCGCCCTTTGTATACTTTGTATCAGTGTCGCCCTTTGCATACTTTGTATCAGTGTAACCCTTTGCATACTTTGTATCAGTTTCGCCCTTTGCATACTTTGTATCAGTGGCGCCCTTTGAATACTTTGTATCAGTGGCGCCCTTTGCATACTTTGTATCAGTGTCGCCCTTTGCATACTTTGTATCAGTGTCTCCCTTTGCATACTTTGTATCAGTGTCTCCCTTTGCATACTTTGTATCAGTGTCGCCCTTTGCATACTTTGTATCAGTGTCGCCCTTTGCATACTTTGTATCAGTAGCGCCCTTTGAATACTTTGTATCAGTGTCGCCCTTTGCATACTTTGTATCAGTGGCGCCCTTTGCATACTTTGTATCAGTGTCGCCCTTTGCATACTTTGTATCAGTGTCGCCCTTTGCATACTTTGTATTAGTGGCGCCTTTTGCATACTTTGTATCATTGGCGCCCTTTGCATACTTTGTATCAGTGTCGCCCTTTGAATACTTTGTATCAGTGTCGCCCTTTGGCATACTTTGTATCAGTGTCTCCCTTTGAATACTTTGTATCAGTGGCGCCCTTTGCATACTTTGTATCAGTGTCGCCCTTTGCATACTTTGTATCAGTGTCGCCCTTTGAATACTTTGTATCAGTGTCGCCCTTTGAATACTTTGTATTAGTGGCGCCCTTTGCATAATTTGTATTAGTGGCGCCCTTCGCATACTTTGTATCAGTGTCTCCCTTTGAATACTTTGTATTAGTGGCGCCCTTTGCATACTTTGTATTAGTGGCGCCCTTCGAGAGAGCTTCTCGTGTGAAAAGAAAGTTCATGTTTTACCTTGTATCAGGCGTGACTGAAAATGCACGTCACAGTATAATCATGCGTATGTATATGCTTACAACGAAGTGCCGAATTCCTGCATAACTGTGTGACAGCGGTCTCCCCAAGTGTGACGATTTATTATTATCCTTACTGCGCTGTGACACCATAGGTCAAGACAGTTTCATGCATATCAATTTTGTTTTGTTTTGTTTGTGTTTATGATGCCTTAATGTGTACGTAGGTAATTCAGCGTACCAGATAAAATCACCACATCACAACAAATGCATTCACCTACTTTGAATTCACCTTTTGCATGCATTGTGTTAGTGTCGCCTTGGGAGAAAGTTTCATGCGCAAAAACAAGGTGTGAATAGAATATACCCTGTTATTACTGAAACGATACACCCAACATAAATATTGTACGTGCAGTTCAATTGAGACTTTGTGCTGCTGCACGGAAAAGCTGTGACTTGTACACGTTACTGGTCAAAACCACTGCATTCACTTGACTCGAAATTGTTCATGTGCTACTTGTGCTTACAGTGCTGGTGTATATGTGAACGTTTCCTGGTGTGCTTCCTTTCATATGTGAATTGACCTGAGCACTGTTTCATACAGAAGATAAGGTCAGCATGTCAAAGCATACGGAAGCACTTATGCTCATCGCAGTATGCTTTTCTGTACAAAAGCGTTGTGTGTATTTGTGCATTATATAACAGCTAAACTTTGCACACCAAAACATCAGCATGCACCAACATTAAAGCTTGTTTTTGCCTTTGAACGTGTGTCAAACACTGTGACAATTGTTACAGTTTTGTACAAATAACTTGACGGCTGTATTTGCTGACTTTAAATGAACTGTGGTTGCATTGTATCAGTGATGTGTCATGTATGGGTGAAAAGAATTACTTTGAGTGTGAAAACAATATTATGTTACCTGAAACATCGCATATAAAAACATTAGCATAGATAGTGTTAGTTCAAGTGTGAACATAATTGTATTACATGTTTTCTGTTCTACATGTCACATAATATCGAGTGTCAACAAATGTAACATGACCAGTTAGCAAGTCAATACATTTGTTAGCCTACTCTTTTAATTAATCTCGTTTTCCATGTTTTCTGTTTGACATGTTTTATATGACTCGAGTCTCTACAAAGGTAACATTACCCAATTAGCAAGTCAGTACATTTTCTGTGCATATTCATGTAATCAGACTCGTTCTCCATGTTTTCTGTTTTCTGTATTTCGTACGACTGGAGTGTCAAGAAATGTAACAGGACCAGTAGCAAGTCAGTACATTTTCTTTGCATACTCCTTTAATAATTAATTTCGTTCTCCATGTTTTCTGTTCAACATGTCACATATGACTCGAGTATCGACAAATGTTACACGGCCTATTTAGCAAGTCAATGCCTTTTAGAATATAACTATAATTATGCCCTGAATTAATTTTGTTCCAAGTGTACTTGCGCCTATTCTGCCCATATGTTCCATTATAGTATTCCCTGTACCACGACTCATTTTCGTTTGGCATATCAATGTCAACTGCATACATTTGCCTGCACTTATTTTCTTGTTGTTGTTCATATCTTCAAATATATGCATATTTTCCTCAGGAAAATGTTTACTCTTTAAGTTCAGAGTTTTCGCTCATAAATATCGCATATAAGATTCTAAATTCTTGCAGTAGATTACAGTCTCATTCCTCGGTGTATCAAAGTTGATTTTGATTATTTTGGGGTCGCAATTTTGGGTAGGCCTATATGATGAGCAAAACCTTTCCTTTGTCATCGTTGTCTAAAAACATCTTCATTTCACATTCCGACATGAAAGAGTACTTCAATGTACCTGTTTCTCGTAACAGTCCCCCCCCCCCCCCACTCCCCACCACCCTAATGACCTGATACCTGAATACCTGAATGTTCAGTATCTAAAGCTGTTCAAAGGTTAAAATGCCGCTTCGTGGACGCACTTGTCATTTGGAAAAAATTGCTGACTAATGCAATAAACATGCAGGATGTCAATGGGAAAATGTTGTGAATTATTTTTAAAAATCTGAGATGTCATGTAGAACATTGCGGCTACAGCTCCCAC